>JAMKCH010019674.1:0-22558 GCA_023653785.1 Ophioderma brevispina
GAGAAGGATCCAAATTCTCCCCCTCAGGAAATGCCTCGACACCCCTTCTGCACCCCCATTTGCAAAGGTCTGGTTACACCACTGTGAAAAGGCATCCCAATCAGAGGGAAAATAGGGTCCTAAAACAGCTGATTTGGCATGATTTTTCATCAAAATTTCCCTATTTTATACTTCAATTTCTTCAACTCTGTCCCCATGCCCCCAATTGGCTATGCCACTGCTCTCCACTTAGGAGTATAATTGGGTATCAGTGTATGCTGGAAAGGTAAAATTGACTTGTTGGCAACAACCTCCCCCACCTGCCCCATGACAAATTTTACTATGCGAGTCTGGCTCCAACACCAATGTAAGACAAATGGGCACTCCAACTTTAAAAATTTGATCATTTTATTTATCACCAATACATGACTTTTCAGTGATTTGCTGCAGTGTTTGAGAAAAGGAAGCAACAGTTAGCAAATACCCTTGAGGGAATCACAAATGCCAAGAAATTTAACATACAATACCCACAGTTGGCCCATGGATCACAGCACAACATTCCACATTGGAACTATTTTCCCTCAATACAAACCAAATCCCTTCAACATGTTACATGGAATATTTACATATCCAGGAGATATCAAATTACCACCTTAAACACCTTCAATAACCCCCTCCTGATATCTTGCATACAACCTGTATCTCCCAGTTGCTATACATAGGTTCACAAGGGTGCCATTACTGATTATGTGTCATACACACACGCACGCATTATACTGTCAACGGCATACTAATAACCTGTGAATATACAGTGTCATATACATCAGTGTTACATATCAAATACTCACTACACACAGCCCCCAAAACACATGACTATAACAGCTAATTGTCATGCAGCGAGTAACACGGACAACGCTAGTGTAGAAATGACTTCAAATCACTCTCCCTGTCCCCCCGCGCCTGAGAGGTGTCAACTACAGTGTTACAACACCATCCCTTACATTAATAGCAGAAACCAATATGGTGGTGTGTGTGTGTGTGTTGTAGTTCTCTGGGGCTTTTTGTTTCTTAGGCCCCTTGTGCCGCAGTAACTGCAACTCAACAGAACAAAATGCCACAGTGGCTTGTAGCTTTGTGTCATATTATTGCTAGAAAATCAGTTTTGTCTGCATGCATTAACATACCTTACCAGCTGTGGTATATTGGAATGAATAGCGCATTGTATTGTGCAATGAGGTTGCATATTTCTACCTTGTTCTGTTGATTAAATTTACCATACACAAAGGTAATTCTCTAAGAAAAAGCAAACCTCAGTAGAATACACTAACTTAGCCAAAGGCTCTCATTTTCCCAATTCTCCCAATTATAAACCCCCTCGTTTTCCTAAAAGGTGTAGCCCATTCCACAAATGAGTAATTCAAACCCAGTTTTATATATTCTCGAATATTGTATTCATTTTAATACAATAGCATGTGGTTTGTGATGGCAGAAACAACCTGAGATAACCTTCAATAATGCCACGTCCTTAGTGAATCCAAATGAAAAGCCACTGACCTGCGCATCTAATCATTTGAACAAAATTTTTACCGAATCAAAAATATAAAATCAAATACTATGTTTCTTTGATCTTGGAAATGGAAAAGATGTTGGAAAGCTTCAACCACAATTTCATTAAAATTTATCACACAATAAGCATACCTCAAGTAAATTTGAAGTTACCAAAGAAGACAACTACAAATTCATCCAAGCTTCACCCTAGCATGAAGCTAAATACATGCAAATGACCATTCTGCGTGCATGCTACAGCGTCTATCAACAAAAATGCAGAATTATAAAAGCAATTTTGTTTCTGAGACAATAATGCAAATATTGTGGCTATTTTGATAAGGATTTATATTTTTAATATTTTTGTTTCCAATCCTGCATTTTTATTGATACATGCTGTATATGTAATTTGAAAACATAGAATAATAAAATGTAATTCTTTCCACATATTCATATGCAGAAATAGATAATCACATTATGTTTGTAAAAAAAGTGAAATGCATTATTACAATGTAAAACCATGGCAGGGAAATAAGTTGCATAATTAAATTATACACTTTGCATCTACTCTGTATCATGTGCTTTATACCGTCAATGGAATAAAGCACAAGGGCAGCAGGGTAGGTGCAAAGGGTACTGTATAAGTGGAAATTTTCGTGAGGTTTTAATTTTCGCGAATTTCGCGAGTGAACATAAAAACGCGAAAATAAAAACTTGCAAAAATAACTTTTACCAATAGATTTGTATTGCATTGATGTCAATACCGTTAAATTAAATTCTCGCATATTTGGCAAAATTGATAAAATCGTGAAAATATCTGTGACACGTGGAAATGTCCACTTATACAGTAAAATATAATTATGCCAATAAGCTAAGGCCTCTCCAGTCCCAGACTCCAATGTTGCAGTTTGTTCATATTGTGAAATTCAAAGTTTCAAAAGATCCTGATAAAGTGAATATTTTTGAGTTTGTAGGCGAGGTGGATTGCTATTCCAATGTCTAACACCAAGGTAACTACTAGATTTACTGCAACATCTTAGTTTAATGGCTCAGTAGCACATCTAGCTCATAATAGTTTTGTTTATTATTATTAGTTGTAAACATGTTATTAAAAGTGCATGGTATCAAATTGTTTCAGTATTTATAAATAAACAATCCAATATCTAATTTACAAGTTTTGCAATTTTGAGTAACGCTCTGATTCACTATTATGACTGCTCTCAGAGCAACTTTGTAAATGTAAAATGCTATCCTCTCAGTTTTGTATTCCTTTAAGATAATTATAAGCTAATTATTTGCAAGGGTATATTGCTTCCTTACATCACTTAGATATTTGGATTGGTTACTCCGAGTTTATAAATCTATATTATGTATGAGTCCAATCAGAACATCTGTAACTAAGCGGTAGACCTTGGGGTATTTGGAGGTGGTTCTTTTTATGTCAAGCCTGCCGACTACAAGGAATCAACAAGGCTGACAAGAAAAGTTTGGAAAAGAAATTTAATTTTTAAAATCACCACCAAACTTTGTTTGGCTAATAATTTGGTACCACAATCGCTCTTTGTTGAAATAAGACATTAATTGATCATCTATCATCAAGAAGAATCTTTTCTTTCTTTTTAAAATTTTGGTTGATTCTGGATAAGGTACTAGTGCTTCGAGCACTGGTAATTTAACTTTTTTTATGTAGACCGCTTATATGCTTATTCTGGCTGAAACAGTAAAATAGCAGGGTAAAATAGAAAACACTGTTGGAGAATGCCACATGGATGACAAAAATAAGAGTAATGTTTTCTGTATAAAAAGGATATCAGAAATGGCAAGAATTTGTATGTAGCTGACAGCATTTCCGCTGTATGGTAGTACTGTGACAATATGAGCCAGTTCCATGACTTCTTTGTCTGGTCAAATTGTGAAAGACCTGTATGCACAAAATTTTACCCTTGCCTGGACACATATGCACTGTTACTATAGTGTAGTAGATAACAATAAGCATCGTGCACTTCTGGACAAAATGCTGAACTTTGGCACAGAATTCCTAGGGGTGCACAAAGCAAACTTAGAAGTGGTGCCCAAAAATCGGACCTCATTAATGACGTCGTATGCCCCGCCCCCTTTTTTGCATATTGCTTAATTATGTCAAAATGGAATTCCTCAGAAACCTATTATGTGTGGTATCAAATTAAGCCTGGAACCATAAAGATTGTCTTACAGATACTTTTAGTAGGGTATCTTAGCATTTGCGGTCATTATAGGTCATTAAAGTTCATTTTGAGGTCATTTGATCTAAATTACCAAATTTTGTATCAATTCCCCACATGGCGTGCATACAATCAACGGGCAGTTGTAAAGACATTGTAAAAATAAAAATCATCAATAACGGGGGGGGGGGGGGGGGGGGGGGGGGGGGGGGGGGGGGGGGGGGGGGGGGGGGGGGGGGGGGGGGGGGGTGATTTTTGTTTCATATCAAATGTAAATACTATGTAGTTTCATGAACAAATAGGCATCAATTTCACAATTCGATTTTGTTGGCTATTACAAAAGTAATGCTGTTGCCATATATTCCCAAAATGGCATTATCAACACCTTGTACTACTTTTGATGTATTTAAAACAGAGATGCAAATTTGAAGTTGGTAATACTTCTTTGATTTTGTCTTTTTAAGAAATCTGTGTTCATTATTACGAAATGATGACATTTTCGTCGTTGAGGATGTACAAATGGAAACATCTGCAACGTACGTCCACAACGGTTATCATTGGGAATTTAACCTAACGATGACAGCTTTGATTTTTATCTTTGTTTTTTTTTCTTCAGCTTCATATCGCCCTGATGTTTACAGATCTTTTAAAAAAATTAATAGTTTTGGGCAAAAGGGCTGTTTACGAAAACATGAGTAACTCAATGACTTGTCATGCAAACCAAGATGTGATTGGATTTAAATTTTCAGGCCATTCTTTCTTCAGATTCTACTTCAAATACAATTGCCCAAAATTCAAAACCTGAATAATTATAAGTTCTGGTCCAAAGTCCACTGGCTACCATTTCCATGACAAGGCACAAAAAGTCCGAAGCAACAATCCGTTGGTGAGTGGCGAGCCACTTGCATTTCACTAGCATAAGGTAATTTCCTGCAGCCATACTTCGCAGTTCTCTACTTACCTGGATATTTCAGGTGCCAGGTCTACAATAGCTTTCAGGAGTTGTGAACGTCCCTGAGTAGTAGCTCTCAGTCCAACCAGACCTCTAAGATCTGGAGTTTTTTGATGGGCATGCATGAGAACTTATTAAAGCCTTTTTTGATAACCCAGTCGACTGTCTCAAATGCCCTCTGATATCTTTCAGGAAACAATTTTATGGCATGGAATTGAAATCCATATGGTTCCTGGCAAGAAACCAGGGTGCTAGTGCTTCCCATCACTCTGTGTATAGCACGAAAGTCCTGGTGATAGCGAGTGCACATCAAGATCACATCAAGCACTATGAATTCAAGAAATGATATTCACGTATTGGAAGGTTGGGCTCTTTTGTCATCATTGTCAAGATGTGCCTTTATGCACTAAAGTCTGTAACATACGGGTATATTACATTCCTCAAAAGCCCAATTCTCCTCATCTTTCAATTGTATTTCCGAATTACAATGAAGCTGTAGACTACAACCGGTCGGTGGTGAAATAGGTTAAACTGGCCTTGACCACGGTCCAAATCAGTTAACAATTCCTCAAAGAAAATCTAGAAAAAGTGAATCCATCAAAAGTAGTTGAGAGCTCAAAGCATTCCGTTCCAGCTTTGCCCAAGTATAAAGTGCGGAGACTTGATGGTGCGCCAGGTCCTTGTCATGTGCCGCTTAAAGAATTGAATTAAAGTTTCAAACACGTAATACCTACTTCTTAGAGGACATGTTGTCCAACCAGATCCACCAAGAATGTTGCCAATCATGTTCCACAGCACAGAGCCATTTATGTGGAGGCCAAGCATTTGTGTTTCTTACTTCTGTTGACATCACACGAAACTCTCCTCAAAATCTGCTCTTTCATTGTTTTTATTTTGTTCAGTTTGTCTAAAGTTTTCTAAGAGTTTCATTAATTATGTGCAGAGTTCCTGACGGGGATTTTCTCTATACAGTTTTGGACATAGAAAGAAATGGGGCCTGTGCTTCAAGTATTTATCCTGTTTTAATGGCGTAATTTGTGAACTAGTTTTGGTGGGTACCTCTGTAGGCAGTTTCGATAAAGTGTCAGGTCAAATGGATTTGGGCTATTTTTACAAGATCCCCTTCCAGAACTCCTACCCAATATCTGGGTAACTTGTAGAACTCCTGACGCCATGATGAAAACTTGATGGAGGGGTGCATGGGAATCATGTACTCTCGTGCTGACTAGGTTAAGGTGGGTTTGTCCGGGTTTAAGGGGGCGGGTCCGGGGTTTAAGGGGGTTGTTGGCTTAAGGGGGATTGTCCAGGACTTTAAGGGGGTTGTTTGTGGGGTTAAGGGGGCTTGTTGGGTTTAAGGGGGTTGACCGGGTTTAAAGGGAGGTTGTCCGGGTTAAAGGGGGGATTGTCCGGGTTTAAGGGGGGGTTGTCTGCGCTTAAGGGGGATTGTTGAGGTTTAAGGGGGTTTGTGCGGGTTTTTAAAGGGGTTGTACGGGCTTAAGGGGGGTAAACCATTCCCGCCTAGGGGGATTTAAGCGGTTTGGAACCGCGACGGGTATTTTTATCCAACGTTATAATGTTCATTAATGCAAATTTCTAGATAAATTTGAAAAATAATAAAAGCCTTTTTTGGACAGGAACGGCCAAGGGATGACTTTTTCTTCTGTTTGACCATCATTTTGTGTACGTCCTTTTTGTATACTACGATATTTTATCTTTTTACTACTATAAGAATATACATTTTCTATTTTGATTGAAATTACCTTTACCCCCAAAAACTCCCATTCTGTATCAATACGTTTTGATCTTGGAACTCAAAGCTATCTAACTTTTTAAAATGTTATAATTTTTTTTTACACAATTTATTATTTTAATATTTATTTATTCAGTTTTGAAATTGTTTTTATTTTATTTCTTATTGTTGTTGTGGTTTGAAGGAACAAAATTGAAGATGGAATGCCATGCCGCCATTTCACATGATTTTGAAGACATTTTTAAAGCTATTTCCCAAGCTCCCGTGTCCCCACTGACCGCCGGACTTGCTGAAAACGGCAACCATCAACCTTGTACAAACATTAAATGTTATTGACCTATGTTTTATAAATCTCTGACAGAATACTCATGCTTTAATACGTAGTTAGTATTAAAACGGAAATATATAACCATTCAGGGATTTATATGTTATATGTGTTAATATTTACGCTTTTTATGTTATTAGCTGCGATTAACATATAATTCCAAGTAGTATATCTCGTACGACGGTGTTGCAGGCTTTTTGTCCCTCACCATGATTTTACCAATCAGCACGAACTCGCGTGTGACGTAGCGTAGTGTGCTTTTGTCTTTTGTCTTTCGAACAATAATTTGGCACTTGGCTTCTCAATCCGTTCATGTGGTCATAAAAAAAAAAGTTTTTTTTTTTTTCACGCCACCTCTCCATCTTCTATAATTGGCTGAGGGGTCCGGTGAGACCTATGTTGTGAGTCCTCTGGGTTTGAATTTGGGCTCTTAGTACATTCGGGAGAAATTTTGTATGTAGAATTCCTTCTGTACAGTTTGAAAGTTACAAAATTGAGGTTTTGCAGTCTGAGTTGGCAGTTTGTATTGGTGACCCCCTTTTATGGGGAGACATTATATTTGAATGTTCATATTTTTGAAAGATTGCCCCCAAAATTGACTTGTATAAAATTATTACATAAATATGGTTTATCAGCCATTAGCCCGCTTATTGAGCTCGATAAATTCTTAGCTGTTCTGGCACGAATTATACTTGTTGTCGTATTCTGCACAAAGCATATTTCAACCAATTGATCATTGATTGGTGACCCTGCCCTTCAAGTAAAATGTTCAATGTAACTTTTAGGCACATGAGAAATGTTGTCAATTTATACCACTTTCACACTTCTGTATCTGGTGTGGATGGGAATAGGACTACTTCTATTCTGTACCTCGGTGGGGAATTGGGAATTAAGGTAGCGAGAGCTAATATTAAATCGCCAATTGTGTTAATCATTCCAGTGTGACATATATGAATTTACAAACATTTATAAGTTCAAGTGCTTAATTTAGTAAATATATTGTCATGATTATAAGAGTTATTTGTGCTAATTCCTAAATTATATTGGTATACTGGTGCTGGTTCCTTGTTATTTCATGATTATAAGAATGATTGTGCTAAACTTGTTAACTTATATTGGTATACTCTGGCTGGTTGCCTCGTTTCTTTAATACCTCCTCTGTTATTTTAGTTTACATAGTGCTTAATGATGTTAATAAAGCCAAACTATAATCTATTTTGTTGAATTGATTTTGGCATTTGTGATACGACCAAAGGCCGTGGTTGGGCGGGGTTTTAGAGATGTTTGCTGCTGCTCCTCATGTGCTAATTGCCATAGGTTTAAGTTGAAATTACTTGAGTTCCCTCTTGAAATGTGTCTGTTTGCTGCATGGCCATCTTTGGATTAATAGCACACATGAAAAGGCCGCTGCCTGTTGAATTAAAATCGCATGAACCGGCGAGAAATGCTCTAAACCCAATTCCTGCTCTTATCGCTTTTTCTTTTTCATTTCTTTTTCCACATCGGCCCGTGTTAGAGATTAACTGCAAAATGACTAAGAATACTAAATTTAAAAAAAAACCAAAGCAGACTCTGTGGAATAGTAGAATAAGGGTCAAAGTTTGTACGGTAAAAAATTGTAATTTTCGAATTATAGGTATAGTTTCGAAGTTCTGTGATCTATAGTTTTATGACATAAGGCACATAACATTCAAGGTAATCCTGGGTAAAATATGTCCAATTTGCTCCAAACTGGGTTTTAACTATTTGTTCTTTGGTTCACACTAGATACTAAATTGTATATAGATTTCTTGTTTGCAGTTCACTAAAATTAGAGTTATAGTTAATGACCTCACATAGCCCCAGCCACATTCACATTTCCTTCTAATTATGCACAAAATATATATATGGTTGTCACCAGTATATTTTTGGGCTCTATACAGTAGACCACCTAATATTTATAACAAACGGGTAATCTAAAATTTTTACCCCATTGTGGGACCTTGACCGAACCTTGAAAGGCCGATGAAACATACTTTTTACTTTTCGGCTCATTTGACCATTTCCCATTTCATATTTGACTGGTGGTTAACCTTGCCCCCATACTATCTATTACTACTTGATTTTGTAAACTTTGATACATTTTCTGAAAGGTTTTCCATACAAGTGGTGGAGAATAGATATGGTGCAATTATTTTATTAGTCATATGTTTTTCGGTAATGTTGACGGCCTATCATAACCTGAAATAATTACAATTGAAATTAATTGTATAATTTTAAGGCATTTATAGCATGACCCTCAAGTTAGATTATCTGTGTGTCCATACTAATACTACAAGGGGCGGTGGGTTATGGACATTATTATTGCAGTAGTTGTGGTGCTGCTTTCTCACATCAATTTTCCTCAACATAACCCCATAGGCTTGACTCAATGGGATATCACATTTGATTTTGACACTTTGACACCAGCCTTAACTACGGTTATTATCCACAATACTGGCCAATGATATCGTATGACCTTTCATGACCCCAAACAACTGACCTCTGCTTACCAAATATTTCAAATTTAAGATCATGTTAGCACTCTACAATGTCTCAAGCTTTAATTTTGATACCAAACTTGATAGAATTAGTGACAGTAATGATTTTCACATTACTACGAAATATGTATAAAAAAGGGGCGTGGCCTATGACGTCCTTATGTGGTCGAATTTTTGGGCATCCCTCCTGAAATTGCTTTACATACCCCAAGGAAGGTTTGTGCCAAAGTTCAGCTTTTGTCCAAGAAGTGCCAAGATCTGGTGAAAAATTAGGATTTCTACTCACTATGTACAGTGTCCTTAACATTCAAAACATACAAAGTTACTGCGGGTGACAATGTTAGAGCGGAAACACATAATAGAGCAAATAGATAAGAATGCAATAAGGAGAAATGACAAGCTTTGTTAGCTTAGTTACTGACTTGTTCTCCGCACTCGAAATCGGAATATTCGATGTCAAGTATTATACAGAAAAAATCAATCAAAACAAACAACACACAGGAATAACTATCCACCATTAAACTTGATGTGAGAATGATTTGATGATGCAAGAGCCAGTGGCTGTCTTATGCTTTCAAAACACGCCCATGACGTTGCCCATGTGAGCAGCCTGTGTGTTGGATAAATGTGCCACAAAGTCTGACACATTCTGATGATTATTTAAATGGCAGATATTAAGGCCTGTTAGTGTCGGGCGATAGCTATCCATGTAAGGCCTGCACAGAGATAGATGCAGGTAAGAGTGCCGATCGAGTCTTTCTTGTAGGTTCCAAGTACAGCAGTGTACATTGCAGATTTAAAACTATAGTCATCTTGAGTGTAGAGGAAAATGTAGAGTACCTCAAAGTTAGATGAAAGGTCTGGATGATGAGCCTTGCTGGACACTAGTCGTTGGCTTTTGCTCTTGTTGTTGTGATAGATATTATCCTTAAATTCCATACACACGAGCGAATGATCGGTATCACAATATGTACTAGCTTAGTAGCCAAGTATCAGAACCACTGGACTCAGCGGGGGTAACACTAACCCACTGTTGTGTACGCTCTAGATTTACCCTGAGGGTTTACTCCCGAAGGCCTCTGACAAACTAATGAATGATGTTAGATCACTTGCCTAGCCTACTGGGGATCAAAAGGAAAGTGGTCAGCATTTGGCCCAGTTGCCACCCGTATTAAACATAGGGAATAGGACCCAGCCGCCAGACGTGTAGACTGTGTGTATAACACTCGCAGGTGACGTCTCGAATTTTTCCCAGGCATCGAGTGCCTTTAACCTACATAGCTGATGCAACTAGCTAATCTTTAGGCAAAGGATGATGAAAAGGAAGAACTAGCAAAAGAAGAAATAGAGCAAGACCACCCATATATTATCTATTTTACTCACTTTACGAGAACTATGTTTTGATGAGTCGTGACTGTGCCGCTCTTACGGTCTTGTAGGTAACGGCCGCAAGAATAGTGATGTTAATCTGGATTAAAAGTTAAAATACTGATACATAGTAATCTAAATTTAGAGAAATAACTTGAAAATAAATACGTTCCAGTGGCCACAATATAGAACGAGAGGCTCCTTAAAATTAAAGATTCTGTGAATGATTATCATTAAAAGATACAAATTATATAAAAATGATTGTAACCGTGATATGTGACATTCAAACAAATGTTGAATATATGGAATCTTTAATGAACTTGTTAAAAGTTGCTACTGATAGGATATTCAAATTGGCGGTTATCTGAAGTCAAGGTCATTCAAAAATGAATAAATTCATAATCGCTTCGTTCTCAATATTAAACTACGTAGAACAGTCACAAAAACATTACGAGAAATCTTACAATTTATCCGATCCATAGCAATCACACATTCACCATATTAGGTTTTTCAGACAAGTGGCTTATGAGTTAAATCGCCACCTCAATTAATGGTTACAAGTGCCAAACAACTTTAACTCATCGGTAGGGGAAAGGATTCAAATTTTGAACTATAATAACGCGGTTCTCCGCTTGCGCGCTCGCTGCCATTCACGAATGTAAGCTGTGCCGCTTCATGACCTCACATGACTAGAACCAGGCCACGTGACCTTGACCTCACGAATATGAAGGATCCAGGGGCACCTAGGACATGAGTTTGGTTACAATTGAATTTCAACTTTCCAATTGAAGTGAATTTAAGAAAACAAAAACCAGAATAGTCTTTTAAAAATACAGCCATGGATGTGGATGTTAGAACTTAATATGTTGGTTATTAAATATTCAAGAGCAATTTTATGAACATTTTGCCATTTTTTCATTTGAAAACCCTCTATTTTGGGATAATTTTTCCGTCGCGTAACCCAAAGACCGAATACCCTGGTTTGGAAACGCCAGCCTTAAACCCATCCATTTCATAGGTGAGGGCCCCCGGGCACTTTCAAACTGTACTTGCCCCAATTTTCAAGAAATAGCCTGTTCCCTGTCATAAAAATATCTCATGAAAGTGTTATTATGTCATGTTAATTTAGAAAGTCTTAGCTGGAGTATGTCAGTTCAACTACAGTTGGTCACAAGGATTTCCTAGCCCAGCAATTCCCATTGTTTGACCGTTCAGCAATGTGGACATTGTGGGTAGTTTATCAATCAAATAGATTCTAAATATTTTAACCACTGCCCATTACACCGAGTTTACAAACTTTACATTGTACGTTTTTAATGGTTTTTTTTAAAATAAAAAAAAATATCAAAACTTTGTTATTGGGCTTGTACACATAATTGTACTCTCAAGACCATGGGTTATACATCCAGTACGTGTCAATAAACCGAGAACTTATCACTGTGGTGGGTGGGCTGTCATCCAAATCAAAAGTTCTGTTTCTAGCTGCTTCGGAAATGTAAATGAAAGGGAACCAGAGGACTTTTTAATGTTACATGAGCCAACACCCAACTCGTGTATGGTCGGTGATATTCTGTCAATCATTTGATTACTGGCACATATGCTAGGGTAACTTGCACTGTTGTGGCTTTTATGCACTCCGAATTATACCATCTTCAATGGAAAAAATAACATTAAGTGAAACCCATAGAGGTACCACACATCCACAGCACTACAGGCGCAACGGATTGACAAGTAGTCTGCCAGCTATGCTGACGGCCCACAAAAGCACTGGATTATTATATGTTTTTCGTTTTCACTTTATTGAAAATAGATTAATTACCAATATTTTAGATTAGGTTTGACCTTCGTGCCATTACATTTTCCCCATTCATCATTATTGTACCTGCATTTAAACTCTCGTGAAAGAGGAAACCAAAGACCAGAAAGATGGTTCATCCTCTATGTAAGTCCTCATGAAATTAGCCTAGCATGAAATATTCTATAAGAGGGAGTCAAAAGGGTTACAAGGATGGTACAGCTTTATTCCGTAAAAGAGTCTTTACTCTAGTTAACTCATATGAAATCGTACACCAAGGTAAGACCAGCAGAAGATGGACACAATCGGCAGCGACCGAGAAAGAAGAACGATATGTCACATGAGAAAACCTATTCACTTTTAATTATGTCCTGATAAATGTTCTCCATATACATTCTTTTCTTTTTGGGACACCCCTGACACATCAAACTTCTTACTTCTAATTCATAACAGTCATAGACATCGCAATCTGACCAGAATCACACATTTCAGTGAATTGAAAATCACTGCAAACTAAAAAAAAAAAAAAACTCCAGTGTTTGTGTCATCATCAACAAGTTTCAACCACTAACTACTATCACCTTCTTAATCTCAGAAAGACTAAAAAAGATGTTTACGAGTCGTGATCTCAACATAAAACCGTTCTTAACAAAATTATTCCACTAGCCGGCCTAATTAAATAAAAGTGCTTGGAGACGGTCATTCTACTATAATTTCGAATATTTTAAACAGCTTATTCAGGGGTTCGTCGGTTCCAATCATTTCATACAGTTGTACTAAAACTACTGAAACCGTGTGTTGGTAAAATGGTTTTAAACTTCAATAGAGTGAGGATTTCGCGTGCATGAATTGCAAACAAAATTATCCATCCATGATACTTACAAAGTATGTATAATCAAGAACTGCGACCCAGAAAGGCCCATCAAATCCCTCGTGTGTCAGAGGAGCCAGCATCTGAAAAGAAATGCGTTTTATTGATAAATGACATTTATATGATTTTTCAACTTATTCAATCAAACATGTCCCATTATTACTAATTACAACGAGTAATCTGTCTGCGGTTATATCAAGGACCTCTAAATTAAACTAGCGGGCTGGCGCTATAGTTAATAGTCACCGATTGAAACCACAGGAAGTTGCATATTTTGCCCTACACAATGTGGCTTCACTGTATTGTCAAAGTTTAAAGGAAGTTTGTATAACAATTTAAAAGTGTGTGGATGTGGCTGATTATTCCTGCCATATGGCGAAGGGCAAAAAAAAGCAACGTCATGTTGTTTCAATCGGCTATAAAGTGTTTTTTTAGTATAATGCTATTCTAAGTGGATTCAATAGTTTTGGAGCCAGAGAATTTTACTGCACCTCAGCCCCGCTTATTCATGTTAGAGGTCAGTGGTTAGTATCCGATGGCTTCCGGTGGAGATCCTACTCCCATATCACGTTATACTGTGTCGCAGTGTGCGTCGCTGGATCAATCGCTCGAAGATTGAGAACAAGTTTTGAAAATATGATAGCAAACGAACGGGTTTGGCCTAGGCAAAAGGCATTTATGATATCAAACGAACGGGTTTGGCCTAGGCAAAAGGCAATATGATAGCAAACGAACGGGTTTGGCCTAGGCAACAGGGCAATATGGTAGCAAACGAACGGGTTTGGCCTAGGCACAAAAGGCAATTATGATAGCAAACGAACGGGTTTGGCCTAGGCAAAAAAGGCAATATGATAGCAAACGAATGAGTTTGGCCTAAGCAAAAGCAATATGATAGCAAACGAATGAGTTTGGCCTAGGCAAAAGGTGGAATACGATAGCAAACGAATGGGTTTGGCCTAGGCAAAAGGACAACATTATCTGTGAATGATACCAATAGTGGTGCTGCTGATAAAAAACTAAATGGAAAAACAAACAATTAACGTCACTTACTGCTGTGAATTTCCATATAAGTCATGGCCAACGGCTACTGACACACCTGTCATAAGAACTGGCAACCCTGTGAACAGTTACGTCAAACAATTGCATTATTTAAAGAGACACTGGCATATTTGAAAAATAGTACGCCCTCAAGATTTTTCAAAGTTGATATTTTTGCATGATTGTAAAGCTTTCAATCAGTCTAGTCACTTGAAATGATTCAGCCCAAAAAGTGCCCTTATGGGTAAACAGAACGATTTTATAATAAAATGACTACAGTGTCATTCTATTCAGCAGATGACAGAAATGGTGTTTAACACAAGAAAACATATGCTGGAGTTGATTCCCATGGGATCCAGCCTATTTGACCAATCTGTGATATTTGTGGTTTTATTTACTAGACACTTGTTGACTAAAGTTGCGACCAACTTAAAAGTTAGTCTAAAAATTACCTGGATGTCATTAGCGTCCTGTTGTTTAAGTATGTTATTTTCTTGTGTAAAATATATCTGTGTTCCAATAGCCTAAACTATCACTTACGCGCAAATTGAAGTTAGTTAGTTAAACCAAAGTTTTAAATCCGGGTTTGTCCCCGTCAACGGGGGTGGCCGGATACACCTCACACTCAGAGTGTATTATCAGAATTTTATGAAAACAATCGACGCTTTTAAAGTAGTTCAGTAGATTTTCCCCACATCCAGAACCCGCAGGCAAAGAAAGGAATAGGCCGTGGACAATAGGAGGCAGAAAACGGGATCAAAACGGGCAAAATGCTCAAGTTTAGGCATAACTGAGAAAAAGGGTAGTCACAAGATCAGAATTAGTGATAATAAAGTAAACTGACCCCATCCAATAAGGTAATAGACAACCATCAAGCTACGATCCGTCCCGTACACTACAATGATTAACCTGTAGAGATGTATAGCTTCCACCAGTGTCCATGAGAACACGGCAAAGAAGGAGCACTGCAACAGAATGGCTACAACCTTGCAAAGTATCTGAAACAAATACACGGGAATATGTTTAACATAGCGTGTGTCAATAAAAAAAAACGCAGTATTGGAAACAAAAGGATTAAAAATATAAAAATTAAATAATTCCCTCAGTAAGAAATAAACCATGCGTTTTTATTGAGACAGTGTAAAACATATTGAAATTGAATGTCCCCTTTTCCTATCCCTTCTTCCGCTCCCTTCTTCCTAGACACTCTTTCTCTATCACTCTCTCCCTCTTACTACTCAGTACACGCTCTCTTTTTCGCGCTCTCCTCTCTTCACCTCTCTCCCATCTCTCACTCTTCTTTCATTCTATTTGTTCGGTCAAAATGCGGACAAAGAGACGTTTGGTTTTAGATAATGTTCGATAAAGTGTTACATATTAATAGATAATAATAGTGTTTTCACGAGCACTAATGAATTTCTTTTTGCTTTAAAAGCCGACTCAGAGATTTCCCGATGAGGGCGCCCTCAATTTTCTAAATAATTGTGTTTATTGCATGCACATAATGCTTGTCAAAAAAAAAAAAAAAAAAAAGGAAACAAAAGGATTAAAAATATAAAAATTAAATAATTCCCTCAGTAAGAAATAAACCATGCGTTTTTATTGAGACAGTGTAAAACATATTGAAATTGAATGTCCCCTTTTCCTATCCCTTCTTCCGCTCCCTTCTTCCTAGACACTCTTTCTCTATCACTCTCTCCCTCTTACTACTCAGTACACGCTCTCTTTTTCGCGCTCTCCTCTCTTCACCTCTCTCCCATCTCTCACTCTTCTTTCATTCTATTTGTTCGGTCAAAATGCGGACAAAGAGACGTTTGGTTTTAGATAATGTTCGATAAAGTGTTACATATTAATAGATATTAACGCACACCTATGACGTCACGGCATTGTTTTGTCGCTCCATTATTTTGCACGAATGTAGAGTTAGAACAATAACACTCCATTCGTAAATGTACGAATGGAGAGTTTTTATTAAAGTCTCCATTCGTACATTTACGAATGGAGTGTTATTGTTCTAACTCCACATTCGTACAAAACAATGGAACAACAAAACAGTGCCATGGCTTTATAGGTGTGCTTTAAGAGGAAAATCAATTAGATTAAAAGTACTACGAAAATAATGACTTAATTATTAAGGTGTTGGCATCATGATTTAAATGGGCCGATTTTCACATATGTTTAGGTCTAAGTTACATACTTGAAAATACCGAAATAAAAAAAATGGTGTTACCGTATTAGTTTACCTGAAAATTGTCGAAAATTGGCATTTTTAAAGGGAAATCTCCGTCTTCACTAGAGACGCTGCGTCTCGCGTTATTTTACACCTTCTTAGACAAGTCCTAGCAACATCAGAGTTCTACGCGATTTTACGAACGCTTTACAAATTCGCGTAAACGCAGAGGGGGAAATCGCTCCTGAATTTTTGCGACGCTAAAATCGCAAACGAATGCACGTTCGCTCATCTCCAAGTTATTAAAGTCGGCTTGCGCGTACTCCTTAGAACCCAAATCATAATGCCAACACCTTAATTGGTTAACTATTAATTACACTCATAAGAAAATCACCATTAGACCTATACATAATCTTAGTCAAATTCAAACATAAAAGGGCGTGAATCAAATGCATTTAAATTGACATTTGGGCGTATGAGCCAGAGTTGGATATTTTTTCTTTTGTTTTGATTGTTGTTTTCTGGCTTTTATTTTTGTATTTATTTTGTTGTCGTTTATTACTTTAATCTCGCGCATGTTTAAATTGTTCATTTCACTTTGCGTATTTATATTTGCGTAAATACGTTATTACGTTAACATCTAATACTAAGTCAATATTTTATTTTGAATTCAATCTTTTTGTTATATTTGTTTTGGGTTGTGTACATGTTTTATGTTTATTTGATTTTGTTAATTAGGCCTAAGGACTGCTCAACCAACAATTCACCTTTTGAGTTTGATCTTGAGTTTATTGTTAACGTTTATAGACATTTTACTTACATCTTGAAGGTCTCTTTTAATTGTAAGAGTAAAACGATGTTAAAATCACGAAGTGGAATCATGCTCAGTGCAAGTATTCAGATATAAACAGTGGGAAACTAACACTGTAAATCAAACTTTTTATAGATTCGTTGTACGTTTAAACACACGTTTTTAGTTAATCAGTTACACCACAACGTAGTAATAGGAAAGTTTAATCTAAAACCGTGGTATTTAGGGAGCGGTCAATATTCATGCGGGGGACGGGCAATGGAGGATTTCATTTTTTCGGCCAAAAAATTCGCGTTTTCCCTTCGCTTCCGTTTACATTTTCCTTGATATTAGGTGATTTTACCATATAAAAGTCCATGCTCCTCCTCTCTTTGATGAATATTTCTTGCTTACAATTTTTCCGTATTCTCCCTCAAATCCTCCATCCCCCCTAGTGTAAATGACATCTCCCTTACTTTTTAAATCGTTCTTTTGAAATTAGACATATGCACATGTTTATAATGCAAACAATTGAATGTGTATGTTCTAACCATTAGGCCTAAATGTTCACCTCTATATACCTCAAGTGTGTGACTGTTTAAACATTTTGAAGTGTTAAGTAGTGTAATAAAAAATGATTATTACAGCGTGAATAGTAAGAGACAGTATTCGGCTTGAACAATGATTTACTGATGGAACTTCGCAAGTGATAGACTTACCTTTCTAACATTCGTCTCCGTTTAAGGCAGATTTATCAGTATAATCATTAGGGAGGTTATACTTTTCCCACTAGTTTCACGTTTATCTTTTGTGTTTACGGTATTTCCATTTGCTTACTCGCTTGTTCAATCAACACTGAATACGTTAAATAAATCCCAGACTCTCCTGATTTGGTTGCGTCGATTTCTGATGCAGTGTTTTAGCTCCTATAGCTTTAGCATGATCCAAGACATGGCGTAGAAGCGGGCGTAGAATTAGAGAAATGTTTCATCATTTTGATCCCAGTTTCGGGCAAATCAATGTCCATTATCGTATTCTGAGTTTCACTGGCAAGTTCATGGAGTTTAACTTGTAAATAAAATCACAACGGCATTGAGGCCGGAGAAGTAAATATTCCATTATATAAATCCCAGTTTCGGTCAAATCAATGTATCAAATTGTTGTATTCTCTGTTTCACCGGCAAGCTTATGCATGGTGTTTAACACGATAACATTGTACGTGCAATTCAGAGGCTCTTATTTCCACCACTGACATGACTGAGTGAGCACAGAAGCTACACTGGGTTTGAACTATTATCCTCACTAACGATGCATTTAGTCATGGCAAAATTTCAGGGACAGTTTTTAAAGCAGAACGAAATTTTTAAAAAATAATTCGTAAGTTATTAAGGAACCTTGACACTCTTCTGATGCATTATTTCTCCAGTCGGTTGGTATTACTACATTCGTAAACAGAAAGAGTGTCTTTCAATCGTTTTCTTGTTTGGGCTTTAATTGTATTTCACTACATTCGTAAAAATAAAAAAAAAGTTTTAGTACCTCAGACAAGCATGAAGACTCACAACAATGGGTAACATCCGAGGTGTGCGTTAGTAAGATAATGGCCTCGTTTTCCACGACATTCGTGGAAAATAAACACGACTGAGCGAGACTTATTTTCCACGATTGTCGCAAACATGGCCATTATCTTTTACATATTCTCCATTGACAATTATGATACTAAGGTTAATGATTTGGTTAATAATTTTTATTCTCCCGATATGTATCCTATAATTGATCGCCCTACACGTATTGTAAGAAACTCAGCGAGTATACATCGTACAATAGTTTTACTAAAGTTCTCAGTAAGCAGTATTAAATCCGGCATTTTGTTAATGACATTACCGATCATTATCCAGTTTTCCAAATAACTGATTGCGATCGAAACTTCATGACGCGGCCTAAATATACTATAATCGTTTGATTTACTCAGAATTAATTACAACTGTTTTAAAAACTCTACTCGAAAATCACAAATAGGGATCAAGTCATGAATGACCACTCACCCACTACAGCCTTATTCCAGGTTTCTCACTAAATTTATTGATTTGTATAATACGTTAATTCAGGTTCGGCGCAAAGGCAATCACTAGTGCTAAAGATACCCCCATAAGCCCTGGATTATAAGGCCATCTCAAGTCAATACCATAGAAAAGGGGACAAACTCTATCGCAAGTAAGCTCATCTCAGACTGCCTCTGACAAACGTGCTCTCGTCAAGTCTAAGAACAAGCTAACCTCTATTTATTCGAGCATCAAAGAAGCGCTTTACTACTTAACTTGCTTGATGCCACAATGCAATCTTAAAAAGACCTGGGGTGTATTGAATGATCTTTTGGGTAACAACAAGAAGGCAGCCTTTGACCGGTCCCTTGTTATTAATGGCTCGGTGATGGTCCTGAACAATGTTGATATTTGTTCCCATTTAAATTCTGGCTACTAGTAGTGGTGTGATGAACATTAACCCTCGTCTACCGAAGGGGGGGGGTGGTTACCCACCCCCCCTTCAGGTTTTCTTCACCGGCTTGCTAAAACCCCCTTTTTTGGTGCCACAATTATTTAATGTAAGGCAATGACATGTCAGCTCCTTATAATCGAAAAACAAACATCCACCAGGGTATAGGTAAGATACGGGTGATCCCAAGTGATCATAGGGGGGGGGGGGTGGTAACCACCCACCCCCCTCCAGAAAGAGACAGTACAAAACATGCCTAACACAACACAGGAACAATCACAGACACTTGATTTTGGTGCGTACCAATACAGAGCTATGTCCTCCTCTTTCCATTTGATACCAAAATGAGTACCAAAGTGCCTAGCATTACGTCACAATGACGTCATTAACATAAAGTTCGCATGTCAGCACAAAACTGCCATTTCCATAGACACCACCACAGTTAAAAATTCAATTTTTCGCCAAAAAGCTTAAAAAATCAGATTCTGCGGTTTTGACTTACTTGATGGGAAATGACTAGTTTTATATAATGACATCATCATTTTAGAGCTATTATAGGGTGTTTGAGTCTGCAAAAATTGCGAAATATCAATTTTCCACCCTATATTAAGTTTTGTCGTACTTTCCTCAAATATGACGTCATGGTGACTTCATAATTGGGGATGTTAGTATTATTTTGGTACCAATGGAAAGGAAGAACTTAAGCTATCCGTTGGTACCAAATTACAGGAATCGGGGTGTCAGTAACGGAAAAATCACAAGGGGGGGTGGTAACCACCCCCCCCCCCCTTCGGGAGTTTTGTTAAAAAAAAAAAGGGCTCAGGTAGACGAGAGGTTTGTTTTAAACCGTGATATTGTCAAAACCGTTATTGATTTGATAAAAACCCCGTTATGTCATATATTTTAATTAGCGATATTTCGGGGGTTGTACCAAGATGATCTTAAAGTTGCAGGGTTGTTCCTATCTATAAATCTGGTATTGGTCTCTGCTTGATAAGAATTATCGTCCTATTCTTTGTTTTGCCGGTGTTCTCGAAAAATATTGAAATGTATATGCATAAAAGGTTATATAAACTTTCTGGAGCGCTTTAATATGCTTCATACCTGTCAATTTGGTTTTAGGAAGAAATATTCATCCTACATTGCGCCTGCCTGAATGTTATGACAAGATTGCTAAGACTTAGATAAAGGACTACATACCGTGGGTATCTTTTTGGGAACCTCCAAAGGGCCTCGACACCATAGATATCATAAATCCTGCTTGAATAAATTTACCTCATTATGGTGTAAGAGGAAGTGCCTTTGAGTGGTTCAAAAGTTACCGTACAAAGATCACAGTATGTTTTTTCAATGGCGCAAAATCTGATCCTCATACAGTCAAATGTGGCGTGCCACAGGGTTCTGTGTTAGGGCCCTTACTTTTTATTATTTGCTTGAACGATATGCATTCTCCTCTAATAAACTCACCTTTGTAACGTATGCCGATTGACACTAATGGTTATTGTTTCAATGCAAAACTCCAACTGAATTAATCATATTGTCACACGAGTTGAGACTCTTCGTATGGTTCAAAGCTAATAAGTTGGCCTTAAATATAGATAAAACCAATTACATTATTTTTAAAAAACGTTTAGTATCGTGTGTATAATGATTTAAACAATGTATTGATGGAGTGGAGATTTCTAGAGTTTCAAACACAAAATTTTCTTGGTGCTATTTTTGATGATTCCCTTACTTGGTCAAACCACCTCTAATTTGTTAATATCGTATCAAAATATTGTGGTATTTTGTATCGGCTAAGTGATTTTATCACTCCGAAAGTTTATTCTCGTTGTATAACACTCTAGTGCTTCTCGTATTGTAACCTAATTGGCGGGTGATCAAATAACACCAATCTTCATTTAATTCATCGCAAACAGAAACAATTCATGCGTCTACGTTTCAAAGTCACATTGGCTTGAACATACCCCACCATTCAGAAAAGGTATCGTTTGTAATAGGTACATGCTAAAGTTCCAAAGTTATAGGCTAAAAACAGCAAAAATCAATATAAGGGTCAATTTCCAGTTGTCAGGGGGTCAAATTTTAAATTTGCTCCGATTGGGTAAAAATTTGTGCATTATTGATGGAGTTCAGAGGATTAAAATAAGGAATGTTTTGACTGTCTTAATGCTTAGTTTCCAATGGGTGGGGGGCACAGAAGTGGTCAACAACCATTGCATTCAATGGGGCCTTGATCTTTTCCCCCTACTTTCTTTAAGCAAGCATTTGAGACACCAAAACTTATTCCTAATTTTTATCCTATGAGCTCCACCAATAATTTGCACCATTTTTTGTCTTAAAATAAAACAATCGAGCAATTTTAATTTGACCCCTGTACAACTGAAATTGACCCTTTTTATTGATTGTGCTGTTGTTAGCCTATAACCTGAAACTTTAGGCTGTACTTTACAAACTATACCTTTTCTGAATCCTTATGTTAAGACACATAACATGGTGTTCTTTTCCAACATGATTGGATCAATTTACAATTTGACCCCTGTACAACTTTGTTTTGGCCCCCTCTCCTTAATGCACCCCTTTCGGCCTTAAAGAATCCCTTTTCAAGGGGTTCCTGTCAGTTCTGAAACATATTTAACCTCAAAAACCTTTTTGGGTACTGATATGTGTTACAAATGTGTGCATAAGCTCCCGGGTTATTATCATCATCCGGCAAAGTGGTAAAAGAATAATCGTCCCCTGGGTGGGCTCGAACCACCAAC
>JAMKCH010019675.1:0-30983 GCA_023653785.1 Ophioderma brevispina
GAAAACAATTGTTCATTTTGGTTGAGTGGTTCTCAAGATATATTCCACTGAACAATAAGTCAGCAAAACAGACTTGTCCACGGAGCATCATTTTTCTTAGGCATGGAAATCCCCAATGCCCAAACCGATCAGATCGTGTCCTACCCCCAGTCCTGACACAACAGGGTCAAAAAAAAAAAAAAAAAAAACCACCCCGCTCTTCAGAATTTGGAGACGACGGTGAAAATTTTTGGGTCAACCGGCGAGCGCAGCGAGCCGAAAAAAATTTTTTTGGTACGCAAAAGGTCCGCTTCTAGCAAATCCGCACCCCCCGCATAAATTCCTGGCTACGGGCCTGGATACAGGGCAGGGAATCCCTGGTCGCTGGGAATAAGGATGTAATGGATATGCGCATTACACCAATTGTGGAAGGATTTACTGGTGTGCGCTCTAAATAGCTGGGAGACGGGCTGCAAGTTCTCGGCGCGACAAGGGCGCACACCACCAAATAACGCTCCCATTGAAATACACGCTAAATTGACTTGAAATAAGTTCAAATTTCAACCCCACGTGACATCATATTTGATGTTTTGAAGATATTTCTATATCAAAAAAGATGAAAATTTTTAAAAATCATGGTAATTTGATACCGATACAGGATAGAATTCGAGATACAGGCTTGTGAATAGCGCCACCACTTTTTCCACCCGACACGTAAAACCCATAGCCGTACCCGAGCACGGAGTACTTCCGAAGGCCTAATTTATTTGTAGATTCAAATTTATTTATTTTCTGATATTCCAAGTATAGAACATTGTCTGCACTATTCATTTAAATATTAACATTTGACAATCAACAATATCTACGCACCATGCCACACCAATTTGCTTGCAATCGACGGTATGTTTTTACCGGAACTACCCACCATTACACAAAATGCGGAGTGATTTAGTGGTGTGCTCCCACAATGTTTTCCAGTGATACAGGCACCTACGCTTAGGTGACTGTATCATCAACAGTGAAAGATACAGGCACCTACGCTTAGATGCCTGTATCATCAGTGAAAGAGCCGGTAACATTTTGTTTCATATCCTGTAAAGTGATGCATGTGGAAGCTTGGTATAGACCCCCTTAGCAAGGACAAATGGGAACAAAAGCCACACGATGTAGCTGTTGATAGGTTTGTACTTAATTGAAGAAGAAGAAAGGGGACATTTGTTAGCTATACAGGGTGACCCCCAATAAAAACTGTACCCAAAATGAAAGTGATTTTCGCTTTTTAAATTTGATATCTGTGCATTCTATTTATCATAAAGAATGGGTAATTGAGCATCTTTCCTGAAAACAATTGTTCATTTTGGTTGAGTGGTTCTCAAGATTATGTTCCACTGAACAAAAGTAGGCAAAACAGACTTGTCCACGGAGCATCATTTTCTTGGCATGGAAATCCAATGCCAAACCGATCAGATGTGTCCTACCCCAGTCCTGACACAACGGGTTCGCGGAGGAGGAAAATCATGTTTCATTTGGCGATTTTGACGCATTTCGAAAAACAATGATTTGCCCCTCATTTCCAGACGTTAAAACAAGGAACTCATTATATTTGCACTCTGCCGTGTATTATGACCCCTCAAAGGTGGTATGAGTTTCATTTGAAAATTCCCTCGAGAAAGTGGTTTCATTAGGAGGGTTCAATGGAACCCCACTTAGGCACCAACGTGAGGAGTGAAACACCGATTTAGGATTAAGTCACTATGAGTTACAATATGCTCATCCACCAGGACACAGTCAGTTTGTATGGACTGGTTTACTGTACATGTTACATAAATTGACATGAAACGACCTTGTTGTGATCTTGGTATCATATATCATACCCCAAAACCAGGGGGCGTATTTTCGAAATACATTGGTGAATGAAAGCTAATGAACAGTGGCCCCGGGATTGAGGTTTTACTAACTCATAGTGATAGTGTAATGGATGATTGCTAAGCGCTGGGACAAGCCGAAAGTAAAAAACCATCCAAGAATAATCTTAGGGATACTAGTCCTTCGGTCTTTCGCATCAGGTACTTTCATCCCGTAAGTTTTGAAACGCGGAGTCTAGTTTCAAAAATAAAGGCCTAAATCTTTCTGCACCCTGTATAACAATACATACTTTTGTTTAAATTTTTTCAATATGTTGATCTTTTGTAATGTTACTTTGTAAATTGTGTTTAAATGGCAATAAAAGGTAAGAATAACTAAGGGAGAGGGGAGCTTTTCCATTATGGACCACTACTTGCGTTAGTTAGGCCTCACATGCAGGGAATGCTCCCCTGAATCTTTGCATGCACACCCATTTGCGGTTTACGAATTGTTATTTGTATTATATCAATACAAAAATAAATATCTCTGTTATTATGAAAATCTTAAAAGCGTTAAAACGTATATTCCAATGAATTACTTGAAAGACTTGATTTTGAAGAAAGGTATTTCTAAAAAAGAGTGAATCCATTAACACTTCTAGTGTCATACCAAAGAAGAAAAAATAAACACGTTCCATTGTTTTGCTTTAAATGGACGTCTGAATATCCCCAAAACGAGAGAAATGCAGTATAGAAGTATAGAGCCAGGATAACATCAACTGACTTGCATAAGTTTTGACACAAACGAATCCACTGCCACACCGGGAAGGGAGGCTATTTTGCTTATTTTCGAAGGTAAGATTCAAGTTTAAGAAAAGAGAGCCGCAGCATTTCAAAATACCGGGGCGAGTTTCCGTAACCTGACCAACTGAACCACTTATGAATTCAGAACCCTTCACGTAATACAAGCACATGTTTTCCGTTAAGGTTTCTGAATCATAAGTGTGTCAGAAAAAAAAAGTGGTAGATGGGTCGCGGTTACGGAACCCCTCTAATACGAGGGGCGTTCAGTCACTTCCCTGTATTTTCTTTCAATGTGGGAAAGTACATATGTTCATTATTTAAAAGGTATAGACTTTATTATTACCAATACCCTCCGTTCCCAGCTAGCCATTAAACGTTTTTAGAACCGTTTAAAAAAATTTTACAATTTGGGAAAGAAAAACGTTCGAAAATTCGTTTTAAAAACGTATTTGGTTGAGTTTTTTATTCGTTTTTATAACGTTCCTTAAAACGTTATAAAAAACGTTATTATAACGTTTTAAAAAAATCTTTCCACAATCTGTTGACTTTGCAAAACGGTTCAAAAAAACGTTTAGATGAAACGTTCTTAATACGTGTCGGGAGGGTTCTTTTTACGTTTGCTAACGTTCAGTAAAACATTTTAAAACACGTTTTTCTAACGTTAAAAAAAAGCGCCGTATGTGGTTTGCGTGTGGTGACTTACGTTTTGAATCGTTTTATTAAAAACGTTTTTAAACGTTGTGGGATGGTTCTTTTAACGGTTTGCTGACGTTTCAGTAAAAACATTAAAAAAAACGTTTTTCTAACGTTACAAAAGTTGTGGGTTGATTGTGCGTGACGTTTCGAAAACCTTAATAAGAAACCATTTTAAACGTTTTTAACATTTCACATGCTATTAAAACTTTTAACCATCTTGAGCCCCAAAAAGAAGCGCTGGTGTTCTGTTCTGCCAAATTAACCCAAATACCCAATACTTACTACTAATGGCATCAGACACGTCAAAAAAAATCACTTTTAAACGGTTTCATTTTTGTGTGTGATAATGCCTGATACAATTTATTCTTTCTTCTTTTCTTCGCTAAGTCCATTTCTTTATTATTAGGTCCTTCTAATTCTATACTCGTATTCTGGCGGACTCGATTCAGTCTTTGAGTTTGTTTCACATCAGCTTTCCTTCTAAAAAACTTTTTTGTTTCTCCTGTTACTCTTCTCCTTTCATTTTCTGGCTTCATATTTGGGAACTTTCTGTGATCAAAAAATTAAAAATACGCACAACGGACAACGCGTAAGGTTAGAATAATAATAATAACCTTTGAGATACTTTGTATATACACATTCAAACTGAAAGCAATCTGTCTCGAGCAATATTGCGTGCTTATATAGCGTTTTAGAACAAACCAGATTTACTGTGGACATCGCCACGATTCTTTCCAAACAGGCGAATCGACAATATTTGGCGAAATTGAGTTTCTGCCTATAATGACAAATATCAAGGCTTCTTTTCGTATACCAAAATATTGAGCAAAAAAAAAATAACATCCATTGATAGTTGAAGTTAATTTGAAGCTGTCGTAATTGATTTAAAACACAGATACAATATCATTCAAGAACTTATTGTTAATTTTATTGAAAATAAAAAGATTATTTAAAAACGGGTGGTATGTGTCGATTGTTAGATTAAAAATGATTTTCGTCCGAGTGCCTTGTAACATTAATGCAAGTATAAAATCAAATGACTTAGTAGTAAGCTAAGCTAAAACTTCTTGTTTGATAAAATGGTGACCTTTGATTCCATTTACTCTGCCAAAAAGTATGGAAAATATATACCCTCCAGAAAAAAAACCTACCAAGATAAATCACAAAATTCATCCACTGATCATTCGTAGAAATAAATTTGGATGCCTTGACCTAAGCCCTTTTTCGATTTCCGATGCAAAATAAACACGTACGTTCCTGCTCTACATTAATGTTCTTTTATAACTGTAAAAAATACTATAAAAAGGCTTAGACAATGAGCGTATTTGACTGTAATTTGGAAATAAAGCAAAAAGTGAATGTGTATGTTAGGGCGCAATTTTTGAGAATTTTAAATGAGTTAGGTCACTTTATTGTACCCTTGTAAAAAATGTTAAGGAAAACAAAGCATAATTCGTTGGAAAATGTGCAAAAAGGAACATTTCATGCAAACAATGACAAATCATTTTTTTCTATTTTTTTTTCTTTTCAAAATTAAGTAAGTTAATAATTCTCTAAAATCAAACTTCGATATCTCGAATTGTGACTTTTGTGTTGATTCGTTCTGTTTTAGAATTCGTGACGATTTATAAACATACAGAGTGTAGGCACTTTTTGTGGAACCCTTGTATTTTGTTCTTAAGAGCTAATACAAATTCATCATGTGGATATAAAATCTACATTTCTTATTTGCCATTTTCAGGACCGTTAAATCAATATTGCAATTTTTGTGATGGATGATGCCGACGAAAAGGGTATGGCTTCTCATTGTTGCACCAGCGAACACCTAAAATAAAGAATATGCAAACACATAGGTGTGTAAAGAAGGAGAGTCAAATGGGATTTGTCTATTAAAGGCCTTCTTTAATGTTGTCCAAAATTCAGCAACAACTCGCCACTGCTAATTGTTCCTACGCAAAACGAGTCAATTAACTCTCTTATACGTGCATATGTCACGACGAGCAGACCAATTGCTCAGCACTGTAACACACCACTGTTACAAAAGTATGCAACATGCAGAAAAAAAAGATTTCAAAATACAAAATGATATTCCAATTTACCGACGGTTATTAACAACATCTGACGCAGTTGGTTTTTCAAACAGATGTTATTGCCCAGAATCCAAGAGTGCGAAAGACACGTGATTGATTGCCATGTTCCAAATATATGGCGGATTAACGAGAGTGGACGATCGATAAAACTTGCCGATGCATGTAAATTCTGGGATAATGGTCAAATATGAAATATTAACGTTTAATTACAATTTTCACAACTACGTGTAGGCTCTTTAAACGGGGTTGCTTTCAGAAAATCCCCTGAGTGCTTAGTGCTGACTACTTCTTTCTCATCGGCATCTTTATTAACCCATAAAGCTGCATCTGGTAAAAGAAACAGTATATATCCTCATGTATTCTACATTTTCCGTTTCAGGACAATTCCTTCTAAACTGTGATAATAGTTACACTACATTTTAAACATAGCGAGTATCTAAACCCATATATAGAGGTGTTGACGGTAAAAAATTCACATGGCTGTAAATAAAATTAAGAAAATGGCATCCTTACATTTTTGAGTAATTTGTATGGTCAGATCCAAAAAAATGTCAAATTTTTAACAAAAATAGTAGGTTTTTTTTTTTTTAATTTTGTTGATTTGTTGAATGCGTCTAGGATTTAAAGTGTTACAAAATCATTTGCACTTGCTTTTAGGCATGGGACTGTAGTGAAAGGGTGTGCGCTTCCGGATAAAAATGTTGTGATTTTTTTCACACAAGTACTTTAGGCAATTGGATAATCCATAAATTGATGGAGGCACCTGCCAACCCCCCTTAATGTCCCCCAGCTTGGGTTTCAAGGTTATACAGGGCGTTCTCAAAAAATTTTGTTTAAAATGTTCCGATGTGTTAAAAAGGGCACACCATGTGTGTGTCTAGGGTACGTGATTCCAAAAAGGTAAACATCTATTGGCTTAAAGTTCCGGAGTTACGGGGGTAAAACTGTAAAAAAATGGTGATGATGATGAATTTGAAAAGGGCGATTTGGGGTTGTACCTGGGTCAGAAGTTAAAAGTTGCTTTGATTCCATTAATCTGTGGTACAACGTGTTTCCTAGCTTACAGGATTGAAATAAGTAATAGTTTCCCTTATCTGTTATGCTTAGTTTCACGTTATCCAACAACAAAATAGGTCACAGGTCATTAGAATCCTAGCTGCCCAATAGCTGTTGACTTTATTCGCCATTTGGTTAATAACAGAGACGTAAGATAGTCCAAAACAATTCCTATATTTCTTTCTATGAGGTAAATCAACAATTTGAAACACACTTTACAAAAAAATTGGATCCCAACTTTTCTTTATTTTTACCCGACACACAGGGTTTCGTTGGTACATAGACGGCTCGATCCTTTATTCCCAAAAATGATAAACTAATGTCGAAGACAAGCCATTTAACTGTAATACATGAAAGATAATTGTCAGAGAACTACTTGTAAGTTAAAAATTTGAACAGAAAAAAATTCATCATGGTTTCCATAATGCAACAAAACTAGCAGTTTATGAAAAAGTGGCTCCGGCAAAATCCAAGATGCGGCCGCGTATAGGTATTGTTTTAGGTGCTTACAAAAATCGTAATCAGAAGGAGAATTAAGTGGAAGACAAGCCTTGATGCGTATATGAAAGATAATGGATAAGGAACACGTTAAGACTACTAAAAAAATGGAAGAAAATTCTTTGGTTTCAAAATCACAAAATATAGGGAAAATTGGTAAAAAATCCAAAATGGCGGATATGCCATAAATGATCAGGGCCCCGAACCCTCGTGTACAAACCAAATTGACTTTCTTTTCCATCATTATTACTAGGTTGTTACCCAATAATTCCTACACTATAAGTCACAGGTAGTATAAATATATTTTTGGAATCTTGTGACTAGAGGACATCATGGTGTGCTTTTCAACACAATCGAAACATTTTAAAATTTTACCCCCGATGAACTTGAAATCCAAGATGGGGTGGCCATTAATTAAAGGGGTTGTGGTAAGTGCTTCCATCAATTTTTTGATTATCAATGTATAAAGTACTTGTCTACCAAAATTCAAATTTTATCCAGCATTTGACGTTACATAAGATCTGTGCACTACAGTCCCACTATATTAACATGACACAATGTTCATTTAGTCTTTGATTAAAATCACAGGATAAGTGCCCTATGGCGAATTTTGGTCGTTAGTTCATGGTGTGTGTTGATTGTTACATTGCACTTTTTGGCGAGATTAAAATAGTCTACACAACCTTATTTTTTTATTAATAGTTCCTCCCTCTTTTTGGAAAGGAATCGCTAATATTTCCCTAAGTTTAAGGGCAGATATTAATAAATTAATGTTTTCAAAATGTTTAACTATAGAGACGGTATTCCAGAATGCTTATTAGTTTAATGATGTTTAAAGTATGAATTACACTGTGAATCCCATTTATACTGCCAGGCGCAATCAATAAATTAACCAGCTAATATGACGTGAAACCAGTCTTGTGAAACTACACGGATAAATACGCTAGTCAGAGCTTGGATCGAATATACGTACTTGATGAGTTGGGCGTACCGTAGTTGCAAAAAACCCTGTAATTCATTCTTCTGAATTGCAGAAATCCGTTTTGTTGATTTTCTTAATGGAGGATAGGTATTTCTTCTTTGTCACTGGTGTTTCATCTCCGACTGGAATTCTTCTGATAGTTTAAAAAGCTTTCATTCGTATCTCTGTTCTGACGTGATTTTGATGCCATTATACGGAAGAAACAGTTAGGGAAACAGGTAAACCTGGAACGAATGATTTATAATTGTAATTGTTAAAACATTCCAGCGAAACTTATAGGAGAAAATACTGTTAAGGCAAAAAGGCCATTTAAAATGCTGTACATACTGTTATTTTTTTCCATCCCAATTGTTTGCAATCAACAAAAAAGAGGAATTTCTGTACCTGACAATGCAGCACATGTAGCTTAGCAGAAAAAAAATCATCCACTTATGGCAGTAGTTACTCAGTCTTGCTCCCCAGAAATTTTAATACCAATGATTTTAATCCGTTTCGTTGGTTTTTATCATTCAGCAAAAAGTTCATTAAAGAACCAATTTAAAATCATTTTTTATTTTATACAGCCATGGAAAATAAGGACTCCATCAGTATAAAGTTCAAAAGATTACAGAGGAGGAAAACTGGTCCAAACCAACTTCTGCTATAGCGTTAACTTAGTGCGACTCTTTCTTATACTCTACCATTTGTTTACATGCGCTTAACCCTGGAATTTTGAGCGGTAGCACACACAATTTTGTACTTAACAATCTCAGACTAAAAATTACGATGGAATTAATGCCCAGACGCGGCCATAAACACCATAAACACTTTGTAGCAGGCCCAAAACGGCATAGACCGGGCCACTCCAAATACGCTGTACTGAACAAAATTGGGTGGACTACAGATATTTTGATTAAAAGCCAAGAAACCGGTGGTGGAGCACATTCTACAGTTTTCAAGCTTATAGAAGGCCTACGTGGTCTAACTTCAACTTGTTGGGCAAATTTTAATAAATATAACTCAAAACACTGCTATGAAGTTGTGCATTTTAATGTATTATAATTTTGTGTGTTGGATGTGTACACCGATTTCTGCTGCAAATATAATGTTTACTCTCTGCAATACATTGGAAGTTTTCCTCAAATGTCTTTATTATTAATTTAGTCAGGGAAGCCAGAGATATATCGTGCGCTCAAGATATCGAAATCTTTGTTGATTACAAATGCGACAGAATTTTTTTCTGAAAAGAAAAAGTTGCTGTACTGTATGATCTCAGTCTAAATTAAAACGAATGTTGTAAGACTCTAAGAGTAACACTATTATATGATTTATATTTTTTAATAGGTCTATTGCATCAAAATTTTATCTCTGGAACGAAAAATCTAATTTAATTTAAAAAAAAAAAAATGGAGCTATCATGAGTTTAAAACCCGGTTTTATAACCACAACAGTATTTTAAATACTGATAAATAGTACGAACCGACACGTTCCGACGGTTGTACTGTTGAGTGGGTGTTTCTGTTGCACTAAACAGGCTATATGTACGGGTGAAATTCATTCTGTAAATCAATGATTTTAATAATGTGTATACCTGTTGCGTTATAAAGGTATAATTCCAAACTTACATTTCCGAGGAACAGGATCGAAATTGAAAACCGAAATGAAAGCCACACCACATGGCTTGCGATGCGATTGGTTCAAATTCTTAAAATGCTGAGCTTGACAAAGGAGAATTCGGGTATTGCTATTTCGTCAAGTGACGAAATACGACTCCGTCGTATACTATCCTAGTATTTGGGTGAACTCGGGTCATAAATTTGTACCTTTGTACTGCAATGTCTTACAATGAGAATTGTGTTGTTGTTTTGACGAAAATAAGAACTTTCGCAGGGACAACGACTACGATGGCATTGTAAACGACGATGACAATAACGACTCGCGGCACGCGGTCAGAAGAAGCGGCGCGGTGGTGATTACGATTGACGACGGTAATGAATAAAGATTGATAGTTACATTGAAAAACTCGAAAATAGGAGTCGGAGAAAGAAGAAACGTTTTAAAAAACGTTTTTTTTTAAAGTTTGAATTAAATTTTACAATAATTAGGCAAACGTTTGTGAAAAAACGTTGTTGTAACGTTCAGCCAAAAATATTCCCCAAAGTTACCGGTTACCGGATTGTTTCGGGGGGGAAGAAAAGGGGAAGCGTTTTAAAAACGGTTTTTTTTTTTAAAACTGTTTCAAAACGCAAACATTTTCAAACCAATTCGAAACGTTTGGAAGACGTTTTGTGTTCCTGGGTTTCCAGTTGAAGTACAGTCTGCATACAAAACGACGAGAGGTTTCGAAGGTAAGGTTCGGGTTTAGGTTAACGAAAATTAATGCACATAAAACATAGCTTCTACATCCTTCTGCATCTATTTTCCTTTTTGGAGGTTGGGTAAAGTCTGGACAAAAGATGAAAGTTCAAATTACCATGCAAAAAACTCTGCTATTCCGAAGATAGATAGGGCTTATTCCGAAAATTTGGATAAGGTCCGCTATTCCGAAAAATGACTAAGGCGGACCTATTCAATTTTCGGAATAGCGGACATTATTCAATATTCGGATAGCGGGCCCTATGAACTTTCGGAAATAGCGGGGCCTTGGAATAGGAACCTATTCATTTTTCGGAATAGCAGGCCCTCGGAAATGCGGATTTACCTCATACTCGCGCAGCCATCGCCTTTACTCCTCCCTCATTACCCGATAAGTGCATCCTTCATCCTCAAACCCCAACCCTACTCCTTCCTCGGGCAGTTCCCCAACTAGTGCGTAACCCTTACGTTTATACTAACTCATGCGTAGGTCCTACCATAACAGACCTTTTTGTCGATGTAACAGTTGTTACACAGTGCTTTCGAAACCATGTGGCGTTAGCGAGGATGTTCGGGGCCCGTGGCATAAAACAACAACTGGGGGGGACCTCTTATAGGTATGCTCTCGAAAACTTGGATTCCAAAGTTCAACAAGCCCAAAGAACGAACAAGAGCTACATACTGATAATACTTTGAGATCCACAACCTCGAAAGTCTTGAGAATTTTCAATTTTAGAAAGACGTGTTAGAGATGACTCTCTCTCTCTTTCTCCAAGCGGCAAAGAGTTCCATGTACCCCTTCAAAATTCTACAAATATTTGTTTGTTTTTTTTTTTTTCATTTTGGCATTTAGGGTTAGGGTATTTGTAGTGTAAAAGCCATAAATAAAAACATTTGTTTCCGGTAGAAGTTTATAGGGAGTGCATAGGAATCTTTTTCAGTGGGCAAGGGGGGGGGGACACATACATTTTTCAGGGGGGGGGGTTAAGTTTATATTTTAAAGTTTGTTAGTATTGTATTGTATTAGAATATGTTGTTCACTTGTAAAATTTGGCACGTGTGCAGAAAATCAACAATTTCGGATCCCCACAGCCACCGGTTACGACACTGCTTTCCTCCATTCTCTTAGGGCCCTTTAATTTACGGGGCCCAATTCCCCATTTCTGCAAAAAACTAGTGTTACACGCTATGAAGAGCAATCAGGTGCTAAAGTTGCCATTGTGTCAATACGGCAAGAAGTGGTCCAAAATTTTAAGAGAGGAAAGAAATACAAAAAACAAGTCATCTTTGGCCATAGCAAGGGTCACGGAATCCACACTATGCCTTCTAGGCCCCTCCATGGCCTTTATTTCTCTAAAACTCTAGACACTTCGGGGCCCCAATTCCTCATTATTCTATAGCAAAAATAGTGCTAGACAGTAATGAGCAACATGCGGTCTGAAGATAAGGGCCTCTCGCTTACCAGTAGAAGGCATTCTAGAAGGGGACCTGGATTAATAAATACAGTGTGGTAGCATTAGGCCCTGTTTTAAATTTTGCCCAACTCTTTTTTTTTGTCTCTCCCCCCTCTCTTTTTCTTAAATCTCTTGGGGCCCCTAACCTCTCGGGCCCGTGGACTTTGTCCACCCTGTCCCTATGGTAGCTACGCGCCTGCTTTGAACAGTTGGTCCACTCGGCATTGTCAGGCATGACATTAGTATGCACGTAGGTTTAAGAATCAGTTTCGGGAACGGGCCTCCCTTTCAACTTGCTTCTTCTTCTTCTATGTCTTCTTTGGCCGTCCCCTCATGTGAGTCGCCCCCCTCGAACTCAAAAACCCTTCTTAAAACATGCCCCGGCATCCCTCCTCAGCTCGTGCCCATGACCAACGACCCATAATAAAACCTAGTAAACTTTTTTTGAATCAAATGTATTGTAATTTATGATTTTTTTTTAAAACTATGAAACTGGGGAATATACTTCAACCCCGAGTTATCTCTGTCAACCATACTGTCATTTCGGAAAAAGTGGACCGTACCACTGTTCACAGAGGAGGAAGGGTAGAGATCATCAAGTGGCTTGGGAGAAGGATTGCAAGCACCGAAATGTATTTTTGATCATATTTAAAAGAATCTTACAGACAAGCATGAAACTCACATGCAGATCAGCATTGCCATTATTTCATAATTATAATTAGAAAAAAAAAAAAATGAAAAAAAAGTCCGTGTTTGTACGAAATCGGTTTATTTTCAAAAAATATGGTGGATTTTCAGCTTCGGGTAAGGACGACGTATTGTGGCTGCAGAATGCTGACACTATTAGTATAAAGAAAAAAGAAAAACATATGTAGCTATACATTGATACAAACGTTACCACCCATGTAGGTATGTTAGCAAAATTTATAAGGTAGGGTGGGCAAAAATGGATATTTTTTTCTAATTCTTTCAAAACGAGTGGATTCTTAGGCCATTTTGGTTGCCGAAAAACAAATAGGAAAGCTTTTTGGACTAGATGAATTTTTAGGTCAGGTAAAATGACTTTTAATTTTGTAATGAATCAATCGGATATTTTCTATTTCAGAAAAACCAAAAAAAAAAAAAAAAGACTTCTTAGTCATGATTGCCTTAGTAGAAATTCTCAAAAGGTGCATTATAATAACAGCTAACAACACTTCAAGGAAAAAATTAAAACAATAGTCATTCTCAATGGCAGAAAAAACTATTTTACAAATTCATTTCAATTAAGGAAAGGCAATACACAGAATAACCAAAATACATGACCCAATCGTTATTTGGGGTGGGTACTGGATGTTGAAAAGACAGTTTGTATGGTTGTAAGGTCAAGGCCTTTATAAAATGTCAATACCTGCCAATTGTACTGGAGTGTTTTATACCAACAAGTGATTGCTATTATTAACCTAACAACAGACGATTTGCAAGAGACTTGTAGGATTCTGTGCTATGAAGGGCATTGTATTGTTGTAAGGTCAAGCATTTTACAACCAGGTTACATAACATGCCAGTGCCATGCCAATGCCATGTCAGTGGGGTTTTCATTCCAACTGGATGCTATTTATTAACAGACTAAAAGACCGAGTAGAAGGGCACTTGCTCTAAGTAAAGAGTTGTTTTTAGTGGCTGAAATTCAGACAATTAGGTGAAAAAATGATGATTTGCAGTAGTTGCTTATGAGGGACTCTACTCCCTCTGCAAGGTGAAGAAACAGTTTTCTTTATTTTAGGCAATCATAAACTTGATTACTTTGGAAACAGCTTTTATATTTAGGGAAGCACTATACCTATGCTTATGTGATAGTAATATAATGTCAATGGTTTGTTGGGTCCGATTTTGGCAAGTGAATAATTTAACCACCACAATCCATTGACTCATGTACAAAACTTTAAAAGTCAGTGTTACCAACCTAAAAAATTCATCTTAGGAGAAAAAAAGCTTCCAGGATTGTTTCAGCAACCAAAAATGGCCTAAAATCCACTCGTTTTGAAAAAAAAAGATCGTCACTTGCCCACCCCTAGTAATAAGGGTGCAACAACCTTCACCAGTTAGACGTGTATGTTAGTCAAGAGTTAAAGGTCATAATTGGCGTAACGTAGCAAGCGTGATTTAGTGTCCTCCCCATTTGAAGTTAATTACCAATTACGTTTAAATAGTTATATTATTTCACAGATTAGGATATTGAACTATGGCAGCCGCCAGCTTCTCCCTATTGTATATAAATCTTTCAACGCTTACGCGATTGACTGTTCAGGGAACTTCAAAAAACAATGATGGCACCAGCACCAGCACTTATTTACCCCCAAAATGATCTAGGGCAATTAGTGTATTGCAGTAGTTTGTATTACAGTTTTCGATTGGAAGACTGAAGGTAAAAATAACCGAAAGACCCCAAGAAAGAGGCCTCTTGTGCATGATTTTCTTATGCCTTGGTTAGATTCCCATCACCAATTGATCACCTTTGTACTTCTGGGCAAGTGCCAAAGGTCATATTGGGCCTCGGACTATTTCAAAATATGAAAATAAAGGTTACTATTGGTGCAATCGTGGCAACGATAAGAGTATCGTGACAAACTGGATTTGTTACCTTGCCAAAAAATCGGTTTTTTAGGACCATCCATTTTGATTCGGTACAACCGTTTTTTAATTTTGTTTCCCTGTTATGTGGTCGTGGTGATGTATCCCATCAGTAACCAGAGTTTTGGTAAAAAATTCCAACGGCAGAGGAGTTTACAGAAGGGGGGGGGTCTATGTGGACCCCCTTCTACACAAACGGGAGTGCACAACACCTTATAAATGAGACACTGATACATTTGATATAGTGCGTTCTCAAGATTTTTCAACATTGATATTTTTGCATGGTTCTAAAGCTTTTACATGTATTAGCCCTCACCTGAAATGATAAGACCAAATCAGCGCCCTTATGGGTAAACAGGACGATTTGATAATAAAATGACCACGGTGTTAATGAGCTTTGGTCCCTTGGTCCCTTGTCGGGTTGTTATTTTGCGTTGCGTTGTGTTTTGTTATGTTATGTAAGGAGATAACGGATCTCTTCAAAACAACCACAGGTTGCTCGCCTGATCAGCCAGGTGTAAAACTAGATATGGTCCGTCCGGAACCAAAGTCCATGCTCCATAGACGACAACGGAATAAAGCGTGAAATTAATGTTGCGTGAAAAGTCAACTGAGTCGATCGCCCTATTCTTCACAGTTTTAGGTGGACCATGCCTCCTGCCACACCCGGTTGGAACTGATTGCTATTATTCTAAACAATGAAACGTGGTCCAAACGCCATGAACTGCAAGTCAACTGGATGTCCAATTTTGAAAACGTCTATAATATTTATTTTTATTTGGCTTCCGTAACAGAAACCACGAGACTTGTTCCTCTGACAGGATATTCCACTTCCCAGAGTAGCACCATCCATGGCGGATCTGCATATAAAGCGGTGGATGGAAATGTCGATGGAGTATTCGGTGGCGGCTCATGTACACACACAGGTGACTATGAAAAAAATATTACCGAGTACCGTCACGTATTATGTTGCCTAAACCTGGGCATCGAGATTCTCATGTTTATGTCTCTTCTTTTTTACTATACTTAACACTTAAGTGCCCAAGATAAAAAACAATTCCGTTAGTGCCCAAGGGGGTTCCTAGGGACCCAACCCAGATAACAACTTTCCCATGGGAGTTTGATCATGACACTAACACAAGTAAATGAGGGTCACGTAAGAACCACATACCCACAATAAAAATCCGAAATTTGACCTATGACCTATGGCCAATTGATATTGTCACTCTCCGAAAAAAAAGTGGTTCGCATATTTCCACCCTCAGTAACTTCAATATAAGGTTTTGAACCAAAATAATTCATTATATCTACTCTAGAATAACCAATTAAAATAATTATTGCAAAATATACCCAAATTTATACCATCTTGTATTTTTCTCAGAACTTCAAATTCACCTTCGTATTTCCCATAGACTTACACAGTTAAGAGCACGGTCATGGCAAAATTATAATTAATGCATCAGCATATAAAAGGTTATTTAAGTATTATTAATTATTAATTAATTGCCTCCTAAGGTATATATCTAAGCAAAGAAAACCCAAAATTGAATTACTTTAATTTTTTAATTAGTAAAATATCTGGATTTTTCACTTCCGTTAGTGACCATATGAGGGAGGGGGTACCCAACCTAATTATTGTAATGAAGCCGTGGGCGGATTTATTTATTTTTTTTGTATCAGGAGAAGCGTATTCATAAATCAGACAATTAGCAACAACTCCTTGAAAAAAATAACGTAACGGAGAAATCGGCAAAAAAAAAAAAAAAAAAAAACAAAAAAAAAAAAAAAAAAAAAAAAACACAAAAATCCAATGTTGGGTCGATGGAACCTCCCCCTCCGTTAGGCAATTAGTGTTAACACGGTGTAAACCTGTTGGGAATCAGCTGCTCTATTTATTGGGTACCACGGAAAGGAGGAATAGTAGGCATATTTTGGTGTTAAAACTGATAAGGTTTATAAAACTGCCACATCGGCCCAATTTTTTTTGGAGTTTTGACCATAGTTTCCTAGATCTTGACGATTTTGAAACCATAGACGATTTTTTTCTTCAATTTCTAGTGTTTTAAAGTAATCAGTATCCAAGTATCTTGCATATAACAAATATGCGAATGGGCTTGTCTTCACTTAATTTTCTTCTAATGGCTATTTGTGTAAGCACCAAAAACAAACGCGCACGGCCGCCATCTTGGATGTGCAGCCATATTTTAATGAATTTCTAGTTTTTTGCATTTGAAACATGAACTGAATTTTTCTTCCAAATGTCAAAAATTTCTTTCATATAATTAGAGAGGTGTTAAAAACCGCGCGCCTCGCCCCCCTAGGGAAAAATTCCTCGAACCAAAACAACACCTCCGATCCAAATCATAACTAAAACACATTAGGCGCAAGAAGGTTTTAACATCATTAATAAATGTAACTTTGCTAAAAAAATATGTGGTTCTGTGGTTTCCCGTACAGAAATTCCCCTACCATGCAGGTTCTTTATGCATGCAATTTAATCACCCCTATTAAAAAATGAACGAGTCTTAATGATGCATTTAAAATTAAGGTTTCCCATACGTCATACGGATGACAACAAGCTTTTGACCAATTAGAAAATGCGGCTTATAATACATTTACAAAAGATGTATGCGAATCTTAACATATTACATTTAGTTCAGGGTATGGGGCCACCCACATAGGACTATACGGAATTTGCATGATTTGTGGTGTTTAACCGGGAGTTTTTTACGAAGGAAATTCGCAATGGAAGGGAGTTTTTAGTAAGTTTGATTATAATCAAGTTTCATTATATACTTTGTTTGAAGTTTATGTCATATGCCAAAGGAATAATTCACAAGTTCTGGAAAACAGAATGTTTGAAGTTCAGAGAAGTTGGCCAAGTGACTGTATGTGGGTCATGCCATGGATAGCCTGCATCATGCATGTTTAGCCTAACAATAGTAACAGTAACATCGCCATATGGCGTGGGATGTACAAAATTCTTTCAGGCTTGTTGTATACATGGTATACAAGTCTCAAATCAAGTGTTATGTGTGCGCCTGAATATTAGTAGTTGATCTGTTTACATTCTGGATACCAGCTGACCAGTATTTGACATGCATGACATGGCATGGGATGTGGATAGGCCTAGGCTATAGCCTAGGCTAGGCTATGGTTCATAAACGTGGTTGATTCATTTGACACGTTTGACTGCAGTGCAGCTCTGTGACACCATGTCATGTCACAGACTTATAACCAGTGAGGTAGGTTTTTAGAATATCAATCAAGAAAAATCGTGCAACGTTTAGTTCTTCTATAGTACCACAAAATTAAATAAATTTTAATGAAATAGCCTCAGGCTCAGTCAGAAGTCAAAACTTGGTCATAGACATAAAATCCCGCATACAATATTCATATTCAACACCCTGGCCTTGTAAATTTTAGACTATGATCATGAAAACAATATTGGGAATGTTGGGTAAAATTAATGTTTTGAAATATGCACATTTCCAGTTCAATTAACACAACTTTTTCAGTTTACCCTACCCCAAAGTAATGTTGCTCCATCAAATTTGCAATATGGTATGCTTGAAAACCTTGTATTGAGCTTGTGTTTGTAGCTACTGCATGCCTTGGTTCTGGTTAATGTTTATTTTTTCCTGCAAAAAGTGAGGAGGGCGGGCGGTTTTTATATTTTTACAAAATGACACTAAAATTTGGCCCTTTTCACTGAAAATTGATATTCCCACTAACTTCCAGCCGCATCAAAAAAGCTAAAAAAATGGTGAGGCCTTTTTTATTTTTAATATAGGTTTGTAGGGAAAAGATCCTTGTCTCTAAAATCACATGAAAGTGACCGTGGCCCATCATTCATCAACATTTCAGGATTGAAAACATTTAAAAAAAAATAAGCAATATCCCGAAAAGTGAGGAGGGAGGGCTAGCTACGAGAATCTATTTTTTTATGCAGCCTTTCATGGGTTTGGTGACCCCCTTATACACAAACGGGACAGCTGCACAACACCTCTGATAAATAGACACTGATACATTTGAAAATAGTGCGTTCTCAATGATTTTTCAACATTGATATTTTTGCATGCGTTATAAAGCTGTTATACATGTATTAGCCCCACCTGGAAATGATTTAAGACCCAAATCAGCGCCCGTAGGGGTAAACAGGACGAATTCTGATAATAAATGACCCGGTGTTGGTTAAGAGCTTTGGTCCCTTGGTCCCTTGTCGGGTTGTTATATTGCGTTGCGTTGTGTTGTGTTTTGTTAGTTTAGTAAGGAGATAACGGATCTCTTCAAAACAACCACAGGTTGCTCGCCTGATCAGCCCAGGTGTTAAAAATAGATATTGGTCCGTCCGGAAAACCAAAGTCAATGATCCATAGACGACAACGGAATAAAGCGTGAAATTTAATGTTGCGTGCAAGTCAACACTGAAGTCGATTCGCCCTATTCTCAAAGTGTTTAGGTGCGACCATGCTCTGCCACACCCCGGTTGGAATGTGATTGTATTATTCTAAACATGAAAACGTGCGTCCAAAACGAACTGAACTGCAAGTCAACTGGATGTCCAATTTTGAAAACGTATATCATATCTATTTTTATTTGGCTTCCCGTAACAGAACACCGAGGACTTGTCCTCTGACAGGAGTATTCCAATTCCCAGATAGCACCATTCCATGGCGGATCTGCATATAAAGCGGTGGATGGAAATGCGATGGAAAGGTTTCGGTGGCGGCTCATTGTTACACCACAGTGACGATGGAAAAAAAATATTACCGCGTACCGTCACAGTATTTGTTGCCTAAACCTGGGCATCGAGATTCTCATGTTTATGTCTCTTTTTTTTTATCTCTACTTACCACTTAAAGTGCCCCAAGATAAAAAACAATTCGTAGTGCCCAAGGGGGTGTTCCTAGGGAACCCAACCCAGATAACAACTTTCCGCATGGGGAGTTGATCATGAAAACTATACACAAGTAAATGAGGGTCAACGTAAGAACACATAACCACAATAAAAATCCGAAATTTGACATCTGACCTATGGCCAATGATATTGTCACCTCCGCAAAAAAAAGTGGGGGAGTTTTCTATCATATTTCCACCCTCAGTAAGTTAATACAATTATAAGGTTTGAACCAAAAATAATTCATTTTATATCGACTCTAGAATAACCAATTAAAATAATTATTGCCAAAATTATACCCACATTTATACATCTTGTATTGTTCTCAGAAACTTCAAATGCTTCACCTTCGTATTCCCATGGACTTACACAGTTAGAGCGTAGCACGGTCTGGCAAAATTATAATTAATGCATCAGCATATAAAAGGTTATTTAAGTATAAATTATTTTCATAATGCCTCCAAGGTATATATCTATGAGCAAAAGAAAACCAAAATTGAATTACTTTAATTTTTTTAGTAAAATATCTGGATTTTTCACTTCCGTTAGGGACCCATATGAGGGAGGGGGTACCCAACCTAATTATTGTTATGGAAGCAGTGGGCGGATTTATTTATTTTTTGTATCAGGAGAAGCGTATTCATGAATCGGAACAATTAGCAACAAAATCCTTGAAAAAATTATTCGTTAACCGAGAAAGAAATCGAAAAAAAAAAAAAATAAAAAAAAAAAAAAAAAATCAAGTTGGGTACTATGGAACCCTCCCTCCTCCTTTAGGCACTTAAGTGATGTTAACACGGTGTAAACTGTTGGGAAAGCCTGCTCTATTTATTGGGTACCACGCAAGGAGGAAATCGTAGGATCAAGGAAATAGTAGGCATTTTTGGTAGTTTAAACTTGATAAGGTTATAAAACGGCACATCGGCCCATTTTGGATTTGTTGACCAATTTTCCTAGATCTTGCGATTTTGAAACCATAGACGATTTTTTCTCCCTATTCTTCGTGTTAAAGTAATCCGTATCCACTATATTCATATAAACAACATGCGAATGGCTTGTCTTCAAACTAATTTTTTCTAATGGCTATTTTTGTAAGCACCTAAAAACAAAAACGCCTCACTGGCCCCATCTTGGATGTGCAGCCATATTTTCATTAATTTTTAGTTTTGTTGCATTTTAAACCATGAACGAATTTTTTCTTCAAATTTTATAACAATTCTTTGTCATATAATTAGAGGTCAAAACCGCGCGCTCGCCCCCTCGGGAAATCTCTCGAAAACCAAAAACAATACCCCGATCCAAATCAATAACTAAAAAACATTAGGCGCAAGGTTTTTAACCTCATTCATAACTGTTGTACTTTGCTAAAAAAATATGGTGGTCATTCTGGGTTTAGTACAGAAATTCCCTACAATGCATCGTTCTTTATGCAATGCAATTTAACTCACCCCTATTTAAAATGAACGAGTCTCATGAATGCATTTAAAATTAAGGGTTTCCCCCTACGTCATTACGGTTGACAACAAGCTTTTGACCAATTGGAATGCGGCTTATAAACATTTACACCAGCTATGCAAATCTTAACATATTACATTATTTCATGTTATGGGGCCCAACAACCTAGGACTAACGGAATTTGCATGATTTGTGGTGGTTTAACGGGCGTTTTTACGACGGAAATTCGCATGGAAAGGTGGGACAGGTTTTTATTCAAGTTTTATGTTTTATACTTTGTTTGAAGTTTATTCAAGTTCATTGCAATGGACATAATTACAACGTTCTGGAAAACAGATGTTTGACGTTCAGGAGAAGAGAAGTTTGGACAAGTTGACTGTATGTGGGTATGGATAGCCCTGCCTCCTGCATGTTTAGCCTAACAATAGTAACAGTAACATCGCCATATGGCGTGGGCGTTACAAAATTCTTTCAGGCGTTGTTTGGTATACATGGTATCAAGTCTCAAATCAAGTGTTACGTGTGCGCCTGAATATTAGTAGTTGATTGTTTACATTCTGGATACCAGCTGACCAGATTTGACATGCATGAATCATGCATGGGACCCCTGTAGGCATAGCCTAGGCATAGCCTAGGCTAGAGGCTTATGGTTCATAATGACATAAACGTGGTTGATTCATTTGACACGTTTGATTGCAGTGCAGCTCAGCTCTGGACCACCCATGTCATGTCACAGACTTATAACCAGCGAGGTAGGTTTCCCGAAGATATCAAACAGACAAGAAAAATCGTGGCAACCGTTTAGTCTTCTAATAGTACCACAAAATTAATAAATTTAATGAATGAAATAGCCTCAGGCTCAGTCAGAAGTCAAAACTTGGTCATAGACATAAAATCCCGCATACAATAAATTCATATTCAACACCCCTGGCCTTGTACATATTTTAGACTATGATCATGAAAAACATTGGGAATGTTGGGTAAAATTAAGTTTTGAAATTATGCACATTTCAAGTTCAATTAACACAAACTTTTTCAGTTTAACCTACCCCAAAAGTTAATGTTGCTCCATCAAATTTGCAATATGGTTATGATTGAAATCCTTGTTGTATCATGTTGTATTGAGTTTGTGGTTGTAGCTACTGAATGCCTTGCTTCTTGTTTAATGTTTATTTGTTTCCTGCAAAAAGTGAGGAGGGCGGGCGGTTCGGGTTTTTGGGGGGTTTTTATATTTTACGAAAAGACACTAAAATTTGGCCCTTTTCATGAAATTGAATATTTCCCACTCTAACTTCCAGCCGCATTCAAAAAACAGCTATATTATCAAAAAAATGTGTGAGTGCGGCCATTTTATTTTTAATATAGGTTTGTAGGGGAAAAGATCCTGTCTCTAAAAATCACATGAAAGTGACTCGTGGCCCATCATTCATCAACATTTCAGGATGAAAACATTTAAAACCAAAATAAGCAATATCCCGAAAAATGAGGACAGGGGAGGGCAGCACGAGTAATGATAGTTTTTTATGCAGCCTTTCAGGGTTTGGTGTGTCCAAGACAGCTGATGATTGAGATCTTAAAATATCAACGAAATTTCGAAACTTTTTAAATGTTTTGAAACCTGAAAAAAAATTAAACAGGAAGAAGAGTTCCATCTTTAGACTGTGTGTACGTTGGCATGACCACGATGCATGTCAACCATATCATAGACATAGACAGAGCCAAAAGAGCCTGCGCCGCTGTGGTTTTACTCACGTGAGTGTTCTTGTTGGATTGAAAGAACACAAAAATGAATCATAAATTGACAAAAAAAAAAACAATTCCCATTCGAGCGATGTCGATTCTTGCTTTCTTGTGTCAGTATATAAAAATGACTGTACATGCACGTTTGTTTATGTCATGAGGTCATACCTGCCAGGGCATTCCCCAGGTCCAATTTATGCATAAATATTTACAAAGCGTAAATGGGATCGACTGTTTAAATGGTTTGATGCATGATGTGTGTGGGGAGAATGGGAAAAAGAACGGTTTTTTGTGTTGTTTTGCCGTGGTGAATTCATGGCCATGGGGACTCTCATTTTACAAAAATATACTTAACTTTAGTTCACTTAAAACAGTTGTTAAATTCACCTTTCCTAAGGCGCACTGCCCACGCAATTGTATTCTTTCATGGCGGTCATCTCCAATGTTAGAGATCGTCCTCGCTAAATTCATATGCAAAATGCAAACCATGCATGTGCATGTCCGGTGGGTAGCGGGGGGGGAAAGTTGCCACACACCAAGTGTTGCAGTTAAGCCGGGCGATATCTCCGCCAGATTGGGGGGCCGGTGCAGTCTGCTGCAGCTGGCTAGCAATTCTACCTCAAGTTTAGACCGGGAGTGCAGTCTGAATCGCCATACACATTCCCTCAACTGATCAAACTTGCAGTTTAATATTTGTTGAAGCTTCAAATTCATAATCATTAGGGTGGGTGGCACAATACCCCAATATTTCTTCCCAGACAAGTTCTAAATCTCATCGTTGTGTTTTAGTTTCTTGTCGACCCCCCCCCCCGAGAAAAACAGGGGGTTTACATTCATGGTGTGTATTAGTCTAAACAAATATTACTATGCGCACGTACGGAGCTTGAGCTTGAGGTATTATTGCTGCTATGAGAATTTGTACATGTTAACCGTCCTTGATAACATGATCATGTCCATAGGCAGCGAGAGTAATCACGTTATATATGTCAACTAAAATATTTGTGAGGCGATCAAGCAAAATTAGTCGGAACTCGGGTACATCCAATTTTGAGAGTTTCTTCTAATTGTATCGCCGTCGGTTGTTATGCTACGTTTGCAGAGAAAAACCTCACAACAAATTGAACAATTCCGGTTTCCAAAGATAGGAGCAATTGAAGGGTTTCCAAACAATAGAAACAAAAGGAAACATACATTTGCTTAGGCTTGTATCTCCTATCAAATTCCCGAGTTCCGACTGATTTTGCCTGATCGCATCACATCTTTACATTTCTTCATCATAACAACACCATCTACCACCCACGTTATGTTTCGTTTTGTCAGTTTTAGTATTCGCTTTACATTTCTGTGTTTTCATGCATTCATGACTAGACTCCCATGCTCTCGCCATTCTGAATCACCGCGAGCGGGGCAAGGGTAGTCGGGAAGGAGGAAATTTTATCCATGTTTAGGCCAAACATTTATTCAAATTTTGATCTGTAATCTTGATACGTCAACAAAAAGCGCGTCATTGTTGCGCGTATGAATCACAAATGCGATGGCATTGATGGGATATGATATCAATGACCTGCGTCGTGTACTGGCGTAATTGTTGTATGTAACATAAGATTTGATTGGTACGCACATATACATAAGTTATGAATACAACTAAATGCTTGTCTTCGACTAGTTATTTTATTTTTTTTCTGGAATTTTTGGAATTATTTATAAAATGATCGAGTTTTGGTGTCTATGTACACGACACCTGCATGTTGGCATGCTAGGGGGAAATTTTAATTAATATAGGTTATAATGAGTTCTTTCTTATCTTAAATTAATTAACCCTCGGTCCCCGACCAAGGTTTTGCTACTACGTTCACGACCAGGAGGGGGGGAAGAAGGGGTGGTTACCACCCCCTGCTTTGTTTGTAATTAAGCGACAACCATCATCCGTTTGGTGGGTATCAGTGTGTAGCTACATTGTCCTTTCTTCAAATCAAGGTCAAACATATACCAAGTTTTAACAATGACGCCATAGTGACATAATAACTGAGAGTTATTTTTACGCAATATTTGTAAGCAACTCGCCAAAATCGAGGGGTTTTTTTTTTCGACGTTTTTTGCCATTCATGCAAGCCAAAAATTGGTATTTATTTGCAATGATCTGTGCCAAAGTAAGCATATACATTTATTATTAACTCTAAATAATAAGAAAAAAAATACAAGTATTTGCTTAAAGTAGCTCATACTTACATAAGTTACCATTTTTTGGCAGCACTTTGAAAAATATAGACTATGGGGCATGTCCTTCTATGCTGTTGTTTATTTGGTGTCCCATAGGGGGGTAGGTAGGGAAAACCAAGTGTAAATTCATAATAAATTATGAAACTCATGAACCGTCTGTCCCACAAATAAAAATGGCACATTTTTTGAAAAAGATAAGAGTCACTTTCATTTCCCCAATATCAGTGAACCAATGGATAACCATAGAATTCGACAAACAATGGAGTTAAAGATATTCATCACCGGCCCGGTATGCGCTGTTGTAGGAATTGTAGAAAACCACTTTAATTGCCCTTTCATCGGGGAGTGCAGGACCATTGTTATGTTGTCGCCTCAGCGGAAATAAGATTTCAGCTGTTACCGCTCTACAATTTAGACTGAGTACTATTTCAGGACAAAATATCTTACCTCATTCACAAGAAATTAAATATAGATTCTATAGTGCGTGTTCCAATTAACTTTGGCCATATTTTTCAGCATTTATTAGGAAAAGGAAGAAAACCATGAACAAACATTCAGAGAGAATGTTGAATGGGCAAGCTTGGAACTCCTATAAACTTGTGCAGGAACAAAAAATCCGATAACTTATTGCTATAACTTAATGTTATTAATTTACCGCGTTTTCAGAAGAAAATTTAGTGTCAACGACCTAATAGTATAATGTACACTGGTTAGTTTAATATTGTGAGAGAGGACGGGTTATGTGTCACTCAACCCGAATCGTGGAAGGTGGTAACACCTGTGCTATAACAATGGCCCCACATACCAGACCCATTGTAATATCTTTAGCTAATGGTTTGCTGAAGTCTCTACATATCCATTGATCTCTGATATTGGGAAAAAGAAATTGAGGTTATATTTTATTTATTTTTAAGAAAATGTGCCAGTTTTATGTGCGGGAACAGACAGTTATGTGATTGTAATAATTTATTATAAATTTACACTTGGTTTTCCCTTTTTTAGCCCCTCGATGGGGACAACAGAATTATTTGTTATACAGTTGGTTATTTGGTCCACGCCCCATAGTCTAACAGTAAAGTATATGAAGGTGGCAACCACCCCTCGTACTTTCCGACATTAACAGGACGCCTGACCTCCCTGAATGCGGGACCTTCAATTCTTGTTCGTTAAAATGACCGCAAAGGATGAACTTACAATTACATAAAAGTCTTAGATCGTATTCGTTTGCGTTTTTGTGCGACAGGGGATCATCCATTGGGGGGGGGGGGGGTGGTAAACTTATTTCAGTTTTGAATTGAATTTCAGTTACACACATGAACTTTAAACCTATCTTAAATTTGCTTCCATTAACAATAATTCCCAAATATAAATTTGAAAATATATATCATCGTTGGGCAAGAAAACCCTCCTGTGTGTCTTTGGCCCTTGAACATAATTGAAGCATTCATATAATATAGTTTGCATAGGAGACTTCCTTTAAACATTTCCAAGGGCCAGAAACACATAGGTTTTTCCTGCCCACCGAAGATATGTGGATATGTTATACTATATATGTGATGTGATTTGGGAAAACCCGCCACATGTTGCACAGGACAGTTTTGAAAAATAAAGAAAATAGCTTAAAATCTCTTATATTGTACTTTATTTTTTGTCATATTGTATAAGGCTTAACTTCTGACGTTTGTATCAAAGAAGAAAGAAGTAAACAGTTATGGAAACGTAATATTTCAAACTCTGCAGTGATAGTAAATACTCAAAATATAAATTTCCCACCATGTGGCGGGTTTTCCCAGATCGCATCACATATATGTGTTATGTTATATAATACTAATAAGATATGACCTAATAAAGACGTTTCTAAAAGTTTTGAGGTTCTAACAATAATTATAGGGTGACCGACTTCCGATTTTCCGAAATCTAAACTTTGTTCAAACAGTTTTATGAAAAGTTGTTTTAAATTTCACCTACCTGTTGAGACTCTTGTAATTTATTCGCTAATTAATAATTACCAGATATCAATGGAATTTCACTTGGGCTCTTATTTGATAACTTCACAGTGTTCGATGTACTCCAGTACGTTCATTCATAGAGTCTCGAAGTTCCGATGATGGCCATGCATTGAAGACGAGTTTTACTTTAAAGTACGGTTAAAGACATGTGCCATGTGAGTTCAACGCCAGGCAAGAAAGAAAGCGCTGCCCGGCGGTGCTAAGTTACGTTTGTAGACATTTGCACATCATCTCCTCAGCTTCACAGGTGGTTTCCCCAAATTCACATTCGATTTGTTTACGGTAGTAGTGGTTAGAGTTCCCAAAAACCGAGATGTAAATAAGGTTTTAATCTAAGTGGCAAATTTCATGCTATGAACACAAAATCACTGAAAATCAATGAACTGACTGAAATTGTATGAAACATGGAAAAAGAGTCACAGCTGAAATTTATCATGAAATGATCCACTGAAAGTGTATCTTGCAGTGGATTGATCATTTCAGTTGGATTAATGTAAAATAAAAGGCCATTCCAATGATCACAATGAAACTTGCTAATCCCCATGAAAGGCCCGGCTATTCGAATATTGAATAAGGTTCGATATTCCGAAAATTCAATAAGGCCTGCCTATTCCGGAAGCTAAATAAGGTCCGCTATTGCGAATTTAGATAAGCCCGCCGCTATCATATATTATTTAACCAGAGGTGCACAGGCCACACCATTACGCTCTCATTGCATTCTAGTGCTTTGGGGACACAGCGCCACCCTATTCCGTATCCGGCATCGCTTAATTGGCCCGGCTATCTTAGACATACCTACGTCATGAGGACTCCCTGCAGTGTAAACGCATGTGTTAAAAGGCCATGCGATTAGCTTGAACAAGGAAGGAAACAACGGTTTGCGGTACGGGGAATCGCGAAATCAACGAATCAGGTTTCTGACAAACGGGTTCATGACAAAAAAAGACAACTTAGCCCCCCACCATTTTTTTTGTAAGATGAGTGTGGCATGACGTGACAGGCAATCGAGAAAGCAGCTGATTAAGGTAAGAATAAAGGCTGATTGGATCGTGTTTGCACGTTTTTTTCTTTTTCCAAAACTAAAAACCTATATTATAAACTTAGTCAGCTAACTAGACCAATTTAGTAGGAAATATTTTGGTGCGTAAATCGTTACGCTAGGCCAAAGTATTTGCGTCAATCTCAAGTTGTACATGCAATGTACAAAAATCCAGCAATCAACGCTATCTGACACGGTGTGTAGGTGGAGTTTTCCACGCTTAGCCGATTATGACTGTGGTTGATAACTCCATTAGCGCAGTGACTGAAAGATTTTCAAGGTTGCCAAGATTTAACAAGCCGGCGACGGGTGAGCGACAACCATAGTGAATTTTGATATTTTTACTTGGACACCCATTCTTGTTAACTTTTATGCCCCCGACAGGCTTTGGTTTTTTTTTTCCCAAAAATGTGAACACTTCGGAACGAACGAAATTTGATAAAAGAAAAGTACGCAGGGCTTTGTTGAGATCGTTTAAAGCCAATAAAACAAGCTTGAATTTGCCATTTATTTGCATTCTATCGATAAGTAAAACAACAGGATCAGCGCTTCGTCAAATATGAGAGGGCAAAAAGCAACTTGGTCGTTTCCGCGTTAGAGCACTTGGAATGCATGATGCAACAGAAATACCCCTTGGCTTATAGCACTCTTTCTTTCCATCTTGTAAAAAGGAAAACAAATTAAGATTTTGCAGTGGTTTTCTATTAAAGAAGACTTCGAGATCCTGCCACCGTTGTTTACCAAAACGTTCCATCGTGGATCTACCACAGTTGCTCCTTCAAACAAGAGAAATGTTGTCCATTCTGTCTGGATCTGGATGCCTACCACTGTGTCTTATTTCCAATTCTGCCTTGCTTCATCAGTCCATGTAGCCTATTATCAGAAGTTTCTCTTTTTCTTTTGTGGCTTACTTTCGTTGTTGGTTTTATTCTGCCAATAAAATCATAAGATTTTCTTGGGAGGGGACCCCCCCAGGGAAACCAATAGGAAGTGTCTGATGTTTCACGGGGGGGGCGGGGCACTTGTATTCAAAGGGTGATATGATGCGTGATAAGAAAACGCGTGTAAAAAAGGGTGTCTTTTTTCTAACAGGTGATGTACGCGCTTACACCGCCAAGTGTTTCGGGTGTCGAAAACAGCCAAATTATGGAAAAAAAAGGGATGTTTTTTCTTACCCCTGAACTTGTCATGTATATCTATTAAGCAGGGATCAAAAATCATCCAAAAATATTGTAATTGGAACTGGAAGTAAGCAAAGCCAGATAATAAAGATAAGATTCGAGTACTGACGTTCTTGTTGAGGGTATCATAAACAGATAAAAATAACTTGTTTAGGGTATGTTTTAGCTTGTTTTTAGGGGGTGGTGAAAATACCCGTTGTTTAGGTTGCATTTTGCAAGTCAATGTTCATGCATTAATTACCACCTTTGAATAAAGTGGCCACTGGGGGTTGTTGAGTTAATTTGCTTGGTTTAACATTCTGTGTAATTTTGAGATATTTGATAGGCTAATTCTGCTAATGAAAGTGAAGTGATTAATATTTGAAAATACCAACCGTATTGCTGATCATAAAGACTATTATCACACTTTATGACAAAATGAAGTTTCAAAAGGGTTGTCAATAAGTTCATGGCCAATCAATAAAAAATCAATAACCCAATTTTGTTAGTAGGTTACAAAATATTTTCAGACAATCTTACAAATGTAACTTTGCAATAGGACCAATCCGAATTTGTACTCTCCTCTTTTTGACGAAGCATTATCTTTTGTTCCACATACGCACTTGAAAGAATAACCGGAAAATAAAAGACTTATTCGTTAGTTTTAAGAGCATCCAAAGAAAGGCCAATGCGTACTTTCGTTTTTCAAAAATACTGTGTCTCTAGGGTTACATTTTTGGGACAGCTGTGTTTCTACCTTTCAGGCGATACAAAAATTTCACAAACCCTGGTAAATGAGGGGGGAGGGGGAATATGCTCCAACAGTAAAGTATAGGAAACATTAACTTGTTCTTAGTTTTATTACGTTTTTTTCCGTCCCTAGCAGGGTAGTGGATTTGGTTAGAAAATGAAAGAGAAATGTACTAAATTTTCATAGACATCATATTTGTTTTTTTTTTTAGTGCAGGGTGCGCAATTACCCATTTAAATAGCTAGTTTTAGCACGATCTGTAGCACCCTCTCTTGTTCTTGGGTAAACTCAGGTGAAATGCATCGGGTGGCCTACGGGATGTTGCTATGATTTTACACGTTGTTACTTCCACGGTATGGTGCAGTTTGACAAATCGACACGATTATGCCATGACTGTCCGTCTTTACAATCGTGGGTTGCTTTAATCCCATGAAACATTTGTTGCTTCAAGATGTTGAGGATATCATGTGGTAGTTAAAATGTTCATGAATGTTCTTTTGATCAAACTTGTCTGATTATTGTGAAGCAAATTTAGGTTGATGTACTTGCACGACGGTACTGCAGAATTTGACAGCAATGAATAAACATTGCTTACTTATAAGTTAACAAATATATCGGGGATATAATGATACTTCTTATTAAATTGAAATTCTCATCAAAACTGGTTCGTAATTGAAGTGAAACATGTTAATAGCCGGGGGAGGGGTGGTGGAGGGGGCACTCTGATATGGTTTGGTCGGGATGCCGATTGCGGTGAGTTACTCGCACCCTAAAATGTGGTATATTTTCTCCAGACGAAGGGTATTTGGTAGAGGAGTACCAATTTTGTTTCAAATTATTATACCCTTGTTTCATAATATTGTGGCTTTACCAATGTTTTGAGGCACAAGGCAGTTTGGGGAGGGGGGAAGGGAAATAGGACCCATGCTAAGGATTTCTCATACAATAAAAGCCCATGTCTATGATTTCTCAGCCATATGGATAAATGCATTCAGGTAGACAAACACTGCCAGCTTAAAAATTAAATTAATACAAATTTGGGAGGCGGTTCTGTGTTGCAGTTGAAAGGGATATGGGTAGTGGGAAAGGGACCGTGGGTAGTTGGAAAGGGATCTTTGGGTAGCTTGAAAGGGACCATGTGGTAGTGGGAAGGGATTCATGTCGGAAGGTTAGAATCTTTGATTTCAGTAAAGGGGACCCCCGCTAGTGGCGGGCCTCCCCAGGGGGAATGTGCATGCAACTTCAATCCAACATTTAAAAAAATGGTCACATAAACTGGTCTGATTCAGTGAAATGCTGTGACGGCTATTAATTATATCGTGAACTGTTGACATGACCCACAATTTTATACGAATTCAG
>JAMKCH010019676.1:0-23937 GCA_023653785.1 Ophioderma brevispina
CGCAGCAACATGGTGCTGCAACACTATTCAATTTCTTGCACTATTACTGGTCCCCGCCCACGAGGGCCTGCATCAGCCCTTGATGCCAGAGGTAGATGCCGATTCCACCAGATGTCACGATTCTTTTGATTGATCATGGCACGTCAAAAAACATGGGATTGGTTTCCAATCAACCTCACTCTCCTCTGAAACGTTTCCAACACGTGGAGGGCGCACGACCACGAACCCAGGTAGTGACTAGGCGGGTGGCGGCCAAGAAATGCCGACTTCAGACGTTGTCCTTGTTTAACCTCGTCTACCCGAGCCATTTTTAAACAAACTCCCGAAAAAGGGTGGTGGTAGAGGTGGTTTACCCCTCCCCCCCGCCACCCGCCCGTGTGATTCTCGTTGCTGAACATCCGATTCTACCTATAATTGAAAAAGGATGCTTAGAAGTTTTGGACCAACATTGCAATAACCAACCAAATTGACCAACATTCCAATTGAAAAAAGAATGAAAATCAAATCAAATCAATTTATTCAGCAAAAAACAAGATTACAAGAAATGTGAATTTAAATACAATGTAGAACAGAATATAATGTGGAAAAAATTAATTGAACATGGAGAAGAAATATCGAATGTTAGGACTAGTTTTCTCACAATAATGCAGATTGGATTTTAACTACCGCTGATCACTCATGTTATCTGTTCAAGCTTTGTCTTTTCAGTCCCCAGAACCGGCCTTGTTTTAATATTTCGTGAGTTCAATTCCATTTTGTCGTTTTTTAATTATAAGTAATAACAATCACCGTGACAATTATAACAAAATCCAACAAGAAAACAACACATGGTACATACCAGAATAATTATAATTAGAAACACACCAATAAAATCTGTAGAAAATTGAAATATGTTAGTTGTAACTATGGGTGGCACTGCTAGAATCATTGATAAGTTTAATCATTTACTTAACAGGTGGATAAAACTGAACAATAATAATTATTCACAATAGTTTTATTCAATTAGACATCTTCTTCCAATAAGATGTTGGGTTTCACATTTAAATAAATGCATGAATTTGAGTGTCAAATTCAAATTCCCGCGTTTTAATCTATACTCATGTTACTGGCACGAGACAAGATGGTTGGGCAACATTTGTCGCCCATAAAGGGCGTTTTGTGGTTTTCAGATTATGCCGAACCTGGTCGTAACATTACTCTGGTCAGCAGAATTTAGAAAGATTCCCAGAAATTCCTCCTTGTAGAATACAATCTTGAACAAATGTTAAGAAGTACCGTGAAACGGGTACAAGGTACAATTTTGAACAAGTCGCTGTGACAAAGAAAAGATGGTAAATTTTTTTTTTGAAATGTATGTGCAATTTATGGTTTTAACCTGGTGCAAAATATCAGTTATTATCTATGTTGGTTAAAGAAAATTAATCTGTATTGATTATTTCTCTCGCCTGTTCTGTCTGAAATCACTTTATAACAAACTTGGAAGGAAGTGTCCATTGACAATGTGTTACATAATTTCTTATTTCTTCTTCTCAAACTACTGAACCAATTTCGAGTATGTTTACATTAAAATGTTAAAAAGTAATTGTGGTTTTAAGATTCTTTTTAAAGTTCTCAAAGTGTACTTACTTTGAAGTAATGGTCGCCTGTAGTTAGAGTGTAATTCATTTTCGAACAAAACCCTGTACTTATATTTGACATTTTATCTTTAATAATAAAGGCAAAAATTCTTATCTCAGCTTCTGTACTCTGTTGTTTGAAGTTAATAAAGGCTCTGTGCACCCGATTTTTTTTGTTCTTAAAATTTCCTTTTATCTCATTTTATCTGCCCATTTTTTTTAATTGGTCGAATAAAACACTCGAAAACATCTCAAAATAGCAATATAATAAAACGCGATTTTAAAAACCTTTGGTGCCACCTAATATTCCAAAAGATTATGATCTGCAGTGAGCTAGGTATCTGATTTCTTGAAATATCTATTGTTGCCGGTATTTTTTCTTCAGTAAATCAACTCCCCGCAGTGCTTCGAATATATGGTTTAATTTGTAATTCCAAGATAACGTATATCCATCATATATCCCTTGGGTAGGAGACGCACATGTATGTGCATAGGCCAAAAGCATTGCCACTGCAGTATAAATGCTGCCTTCCTACACGCACTGATGCGTGGACTCGACAATTGACGGCTTTCATTCAGACTCTGAATGGCTGGGTACTAACCCCACTTATTCAAAATGTTAATACGGACATTGATTCACAAACATTTTTGATCAATGGTTTAAGTCAGTCAATTCAGCTTTCTCGTTTAGCAAGCAAGTGGATGTATATCACTTGTGTCAGACCTCAAGGCATAGTTTACTTTGGGTGAGAATATTCTTTAATATCGGAATCCATTTTATGTGTTGGGGTAAACGCGATCACGACAATGCAATTTTTTTCATCTGCAAAACCATACTCTCTAACAGCCAATGGACGATTTCAGCGCTTGTGCTTGATTTCGCTGTAACTATAACCTAACTGAGAGGCACGTGTATTACTTTCTACGTCAAATAATGTATGATTTGACCCACACAATTGCAACGAAACAATTTTGGTGTTAATATACTCTGGAATAGTCACGAACAAAAATACTTATAAAGTCTACCAAAATCAACCTGTGGAAACAGGTAGAAATAAGGGGGCAACCTTTGTACAGGGGTCAAAAAGAGAATGGTTCGAATTGATTTAAATGATGTACCATTTATTGTGCTACTCCTAATGTTTAAAAAAGGTATAGGTTTTTGCCCTATCTGCGCTGAGGATAGCTGACCGTTATAGTTTTAGTCATAGGCTGATAACAATTCAAGAGTCTCCCTGGGGTACGGGCGCCTTCCATAAATGGTCCGATTTTGATCGGACTGGTTGTTAACTGTTAAATTTGTCCCACTAGATAAGTAAATGTACATAGTTTGAACTTTCTCTATAAATACAGAGTCTATGATAGTGACCTCCCATACTGACCCTGTAGCCCCCAGTTACATTTTGCGTTCCAATTTATGCCACGAGATTTAGATGGGTGCAACCAGTATCTTTTCGGGTTTTATACACAATTAGACGATCAATTTGACACCATTTTTTATAACGACGGATATACTGAAAATTTACCCCATTATGACCTTGAAAACATTTTGCCTTATACTATTGGAACTACACCTGCAGATATGGCAACCTATACCTTTTTTTTTAACTGGAAATGTACATAACACGTTGGCATCTTTTCGACGCGTTTTGTTACGTTTCATATTTTGACCCCTGTATAACTTACCCCCTTAAAAATATATGTTCTCACTCTTTGATTTTAAGTAGACTTTGGAATGTTGTTGTTAACGGTATATTCTCAATACATTCTGTTGGAATTGATTCTGTTGCAATTAGTGTTGGGTTAAGGCGCATTCATTCTATAATTTGACTGGGCCTATGTACAATCTAACATTATAGCAAATAAAGGTGTGTAAGAATTTGCGTATTTGAAAAGTTGTTGTATCACGAATCTACATTTTATAATCCACAGATATGTGATTTCCCAGCAACTCAGTTTAACCATGGTTTAACGCTCGTTTGATTTTAAAGGATTGACTAATCGATGAATATATGTACGAATCTACAGTACAATATAGTGTGTCCGAATTTCGAGGAAGACTCGGGTGGGAAAGAAAAACTCGGTGAAAAGAAAAAAAATAACAAAAACAAAAAGAAAGGTATACAAACAGCAGGTGTGTAACATTTCAATTGCGTATAAGCACGTTATAAAACATGCAACCGATCCACAGTTATACAAACAAATGCTGAATATTCTCAATTAATTGCTGAATAGCATTGTTATTAACCGATGGCTGGGTGGGAAGTGATTCTCCCGTCACAGATCGTATAATTAAGATTATACTACAGGTAAGTACTTTGCATTATCATAGATTATACGTCATTCTCTCCGGTTTCGGAATCACTGTCGATTTTGAACGAACAACAAAACACTCAGAAGAGCTTTAGCTACAATAGAATTAGCTGTTGGTCTATGGTAAAACTGACTGAATGTAGAATTAGAGGACCAACCAGCAGCTTCAAGATATCTCTCATGACATTCCTAAATTAATGAGAAGCAGACGATGCTGCTCCGCGTGTTGAGTGTGCTTTGAACTGATTTGTATCCACACCAGCCATTCCCAGAATTTCTACCATCCAGCGACTTACTGAAGAAGAACCACCTTCCTGTGTGGTTTCTTGTGGCTAATTAGCAATTGGGTCTCTGTGTCTCTTAGGCTCGATTTCTAGACAATAATTTGAAATTGCTGTGACCGGACACAGTCTTTTGTCCTCAAAAACCTCAATGACAATGCAGATCTATAAACCCCTAAGGTCCTGTAACTCAGGCCTTTTTTCTCACTGGCTACTTAAAATTCCATGACTTCATTTATAGGTGCTGAAATGGGATCACAATGTTCTTTAGCACACCAGCCACACCATGCTCCCCAGGCAGACTGGTATTGTCTATGTGTGGGATGTTCTACAGCTATCCAGCATGACTTCTGTAACATTTCCTGAAAAGCCTTTTGCTGCAAATTGTTTCCGCAGACAAGCCACGCCGCTAAGTGAAGTGACTTGCTCAGTGGATGAGCTTCTCCTGAGTGGGGCTTGTGTCAGAACTTCGTCCCCCACTGGCAGTAGAATAGGTTGAGCAACTGCTAACTGGAGTAATATGGGATACCATGATTGAGTCGTCCGGGTTGGCGCAATGACTAATAACTGATGATTGCTCTGGCCGTCTCCACCTTTTCTCACACTTGGTCCCAAATAGAGAGAAGGGCGGAAACGCATACGCGTGTTCTTTCGTCCATGCCATTGAGAAGGTGTTCGTCATCACTGCCCCCGAGTCTGGCTTCCACGACACGTAGCGGGAGAGTTGGTTGTTTATTCTGGAAGCGAATAAATCTATGGTTGGGTGGAAGTTCAGTTTCTGACACACACGTGATGAAATATGTTGGGATTGATCATCCACTCTAGCCTGTCCACAAAGACTCTCGAGTTGATAGTCTGCTATCTCGTTCTCTGCTCTTGGTACATGAAGGCAAGTAAGTATGATCATTTTCTTCATGCACCACTTCCACATTTGAACTGCCAACTGAGACAGACTGTCGGTGTGAGTGGCCCCTTTGTGGTGAATGTATGCTATCGCTTGTTGTGTTGTCCCATCCTTAACATAATATGGCAATGCCTTTGATCCTGTGCAAAATTCTGCAGTGCAGAAAAAGCTGTAACAACTCCAAGATAATTTTAAATGTGATTGATTTTTTCTCCTCTGGAGTCCATCTTCCCCCTGTTTGTTATGTATTGCATGGGCCCCCACCCCTGCATCCCCTGTCGATGCATCGGATGTTATCGTTAACTTTGGATGGGGCAGCAGAATTGGTTTTCCGTTCCACTTTCTTAGACAGTGAGCCCACCACTACTGGAGTTCCTGAATGCTCTCTGCTGATAGGGACACACGACTCTGATAAGTTGGGTCTCTCCGAACCACACGAATTAAATCTGTTTGAAGGGATCTGAAAAAGATTGGTTCAGGGACCACATCCTCTGATGTTGCATTCATTTCCCCTAACAGGCTGGCTAATTTCTCTTTGCTATAACGGGCTTTGCCTTTATTGTATGTGGCCTCTTTGTCTTTTGGCTTAGCCTCGGACTTGACATTTGCATTTCCTGAACCTTTCACCACGTTCCTGTGTCACTTTGTTCAGCTTGTCCTCTTCCTCCACTTTTTGGGCCCATTCTTCCCCAAAAATACATCCCATTGAAGGGGTAACATCTCTCAAGTACCCCTCCTTAAGGAAGGGTTCCGAGTGCCTCTGTCGAAAGACTGACATCCCCTGGATCGCTGACCCCAGAAGACTAACCTGTGGAGGTTAACAGCGGTTTTAGCTCTAGGTCATCAACCTTTTGTATTTTTTCCACAGCTTTAATAAGCGGGATTGAAGCTCTTAAAAGATCTTCTTGGATTGACCCATGGAGTTATTACTTTTCCACGCCTCGAACTTTGAGTTATTCATAGAAGTACGCATAGGCTTAGGCATATCTGGTGCCTTGAAGTATTCTTCCACGGATGAATCTGGTTTTAACCCCATCAGGAGTTCATCCCTTTTGGACTGATCTAATATGTGTGTCCGTGTTCCTTCCACCAGTCTAAAACTGTCTCATCAAATAAGGGTCCTTTCACGTCTTCATAAGGGTTGGTCAGAGAGGCTGCACTCTTTTTATCTCCCTCCTTTTTATCTTATCTTTTTCTTCTTTGTCATTGTCACCAAACTCACTAATCCGACCTGCAAGCATAGAAATACTATCATCTGCTGCTTTTGGTGGCGATGTTACTTTTTTACGCTTGGGCGTAGAGACGGATGAACGAGAGTCATCCGACTGACGGGGCCTGGATCGACTCCTACTGGAGCTACTGCAAGAACTGGATCTAGAGCGATATTTCCGCTTCCTGGGGTTTTGTCTAGCTGGTGAACGAGATCTGGAATCTCGACCCCTCATCTCCTTCAGAGTATTTGCATTAAACCTTTAACATATCAGCTTTTTGTCATGCATGTCCGACAGGATGGCCATTTGCTGATCGGAAAAAAAAAAAACTGCTGCAGGTGGTCTGGGGACCCAGTGCACGAGGAGGTGATCTGAACACTCTATCTCTACTTCTTCCATGTGGTAATAGGGTTGAGGAGGCCTATACTCATAATATCTCTCATGATCATACATGTCATAGGGCTCTCTTTCCCTTGGATACTGCTGCTCACGACCCCTAAAAGGGAGGCGTGAATGATCCTCATGATTGCTATCACAACTCAAAATATGAAGGCGTGAAGCTCGGTCTGACTCTAGAGTATCGCGACCCAAATCAAGGAGGCGCGATTCCGACCTGTCATGCACATGGCCGGCTTGATGACTGGTCACACATTCACATTCAATGCGATCCTCAGGTACGCTTGGGGATCGGATCACATTCCTTACCTGTGCTACCTTTAACGTCCGACACTTGTTTACCTTCTTCTTTATCGGAAGACATAATTACTACTTCTTAAACTAAAAAAACAGATTTTTTCCCCTGTTTACCATTTAGATGCGGCGGCCGCCATCTCAGTAAGAAGCAGAGATCATAGGTCAGGGGTTTAGACTGGAAGTAAGGTGTTTCTAGTCTTTAAAAACTGGTGGTGGTCGCCAAGCAAGAGGAGAACGCACAGTGATTCGAAACCGGAAGAGGTTGAAGTATAATAGTAGTAGTAACAGTATTGTCTCCATTCTAAGTTGAAGGCAATCGGTACAAATTGCATCTGTGGTGTCTCCAGTGTGTGAGTGTCTGGTATCATCGGAGAGCCCATTTTATTATACTCCTAAAAATGTTGAGTCACAGCTCTTAATGTTGAGTAAAATCTTAGTCAAAGTTGAGTAAACCTTACACAAAGCTGAGTATATTTTACCCAACAATGAATAAGATTTAGTCAACATGAGTTTTTTAATGTTACTCAACTTGACTTTAGAATTTTACTCAAACAGTAAGAGCGGACTTTTTTGCTCAACATGAGTAAAATAATTTTTACAGTGCAGCTTTAATTACTGCAACGGTCATTGCAATTGGTTAATTAATTTGCAGAGCTATATTCATTAGAATCGAGCGGACGGTTTTACACAGTGTATACATGCAATTCAAAATCCTCGTTTAATTAATCCACAAATTGAGTGTGGTAAATTTGCATTTTTACTGCAATAAATAGCTAAGCGATTGTTTTGTTTGTTTTGAAATACGAAGGTATTAAAATACATGCCATCATTTTTAGTACGCAATAAAAGGTATGTTTTGCCTTTTCTACGACTTGCGGTTTAATTAATATCGTTCAAGGTCATGCTGGGGTAAAAATGTTAGGATGTACCGATTTGCTTCAAAATTTCAAAAGTGAGTCAAATTCCTGTTTTCATTCATTGTAGAAATCGAGCATGCGAAAGCAGTCTAAGCCCTAGGCCTTGCATGGTTAAAAGCAACATGGTAGTGGGCTACAGAGTCCTATGCGGGTTCCACTATTGTTATATGGCCGCGCATTTTTCTGATAAACTTTTAAAATATTATTTTCTCAATTTTATTTGAGAAGATTTCTCACAGAAAGCACGTTGTTTTTACTATAAAAGAAGAAAAGGGGATTCCCTAAAGTTTTTTGCTAATTCAACCTGTTTAGATTGCACAATGGGGAAGTGGGGAATTCCCCAAGATGTAAACTTTTACGGAGTCAGCTGTTTTATGCTTTAAAAGATCAAACCATTGCAATTCATGAATTCCCCCAAAAGTTATATATATGGAGTGATGTAATTTAGTTGTGAAATCTGATTTGATGTGCAAGGTCCCATGTTTATGCATGAGGATGATGTAATGATTATTGTTGAAAGGGGAATCTATTATCTGTGAGTAGTTAAATACGATCACTGGAAGGACTCTCTGCCAGCATCCACTAGTATACACAAGTAGCTAGAAGATAGATAGTTTTACTCGCCTTGAGGAGCAGACCTGACAGTGCCAGGATTTATTAATTTTAATTCCATGTGAGCCAGAGTGCTGTAAATTATTAAATACTGTCGTCTTTGCAGCAAATTGCTGGAATCACAATAAATATTCCAAATTGTGGACAGATAGACATCGTGTGATTTCTTGGACTGATCTACTGTTTACTATGTTCGCCGCGCACTTAATTTAACCTTGTCTTCTTGACTGCTGGCCAAGAATTACTTCAGGACTGAGAAGATTCCCTTGGAATATAATACCTGAGTTTTGTATGAACTTGTGCGCTGTCATTTTGGAGTTTCGCTGTGAGGACATATCATCGTTGAACTGGCAACCTTCTGTGTGGATATTCATGGACATTTTGTTTACCATTAATTATACATTGTAATCTAAAATATTGAAGTGTAATTTTATGTAAAGTGTGTGTTTGGACATACCAACTTCTGCACCAAATCAAGTTAAGATCATTAAACCTGTTTAGTATATTAATTTAGATCATTTGTGCACAAGGCTCATTTATTGTGTTTGAAAGGTTATTTCGACCTTAGACGTCTACGAGACGTCTAACAGAATCCTCCCCGAAAGGTCAATATCATATTTTGCAATATACATATTTTGTTTGAGAGAAATATACATATTTTGTTGAGAAATATACATATTTTGTTGAGAGGAATATTATACTATTTTGTTTTTGTAGTTACTGAACTGTTTTTGAGCCACTTTTGAAGAAAATCTGAGCTGAGAGAGTCTCCCGCAGTATGACCTTGAACAATTTTTAGCTCATATCTGCTACACCGCAAACTAGACTATTCTTGAATCAGTGGGACCTATCAAATGTTAGGAATGAATTTTACACGATTCAATCGTTATCATTTGACCCCTGTACAATTCGTGTCCCTTTATCACCCTCCGAAAGAATCCCCAGCGATTTTGAGCGGATTTTGATATGTTTCAGTAGGGATATATGTGCATTTTATGTAAAATCCAGCTGTATGCCATTTTTTCTGGGTTGGGTGTTTTGTCTGGTTTTTTTGCCAGTGAGTGTTCGCCTGAGTAGTGTTTTGACATTGGAGCGTTGGGCCGGACATTGTTTGCTATCCTAAGTGTTGGGCCTGCTATTGTTTCCAGTGAGTTTGGGCCTGAGTATTGTTTCCAGTGAGGTGTTGGGCCTGGTCTTTCTGTCAGTGAGGTGTTGGGCCCGATATGGTTGTCATTGAGAGTGTCGAACCTGATATTGTTGCAGTAAAAGTGTTGGGCGCTTGTATTAGTTGCCAGGAGGTGTTGGGCCTGGATTGTTGCCATTGAGGTGTTGGGCCTCGGTATTTTTTGCCATTGAGGTTTTGGGGGGGGCACTGGTAGTGTTTGCCAGTGAGTTTCTGGCGTTGATATTGTTACAAAGGTCGTGTTTGGGCCTGATCTTTTTGTCAGTGAGGTGTTGGGCCTGGTATTGTTTCTAGTGATGTTTTGGGCCTGGTATTGTTGCCAGTGAGGTGTCGGGTCTGGTATTGCGTCAGTGAGGTCTTGGCCCTATATTGTTTTGTCATTGAGGTGTTCGACCTGATATTGTTGCCAGTAGATTGTTGGGCTGTATTGTTGACGTGCAGGTGTTGGGTCCTGGTATTGTTGCCATTGAGGTTGTTGGGCTGGTATGTTGCCAGTGAGGTGTTGGGCTTGGTATTGTTTGCCAGTGAGGTGCTGGGCCTGGTATGTTGCCATGAGGTGTTCGGCCATAATGTTGCCAGTGAGGTGTTGGCCTGATATGTTTCCAGTGAGGTGTTGGGGGCCCGATATTTTGCCAGTTGGGTGTTGGGCCTGATATTGTTGCTAGTAGGTGGTTGGGCTTGGGTACTGCCAAACTCTATTGGAAACATGACGTGAATTTTACACCGTAAAAAATACAGAATCCCTAAAATTGCAGGTTTTGTGTTTTAATATTTGTGTTTTTTTTTTTTTTTTTTTTTTTTTTTTTTTTTTAAAAGTTTGATGTAAGCACAAGCTCATTTGAATTTTACGTCTTTTGGTCAATTTCGCATCTTTTGAAACAGGTTTGCCCCTTATTTGCAGTCCGAATAACAAACTTCATTTTTAGTGCTGATTTGGGGTTGTCCTTATAACCTTCACATGTGTATACATTTCGTGCAAAATTCCGTTCGGGAAAGTGGTTTCCTTAGTGTGAGGTCCCATGGACCCTCCCCCCCCCCCCCCCCCCCCTGGGCACTAACGGGAGTGAAAAACCCCTTGGTCACTTAAGTGTTAGCACGTTGGTAGTTAGTATGGACCCTCTACATCAATGCTAGGTAGTTAGTACGCTCAAATTATGGTATCACTTTTTCAATAGGGGACCGATTTAAGCCATTTTTTTACCCTATACTCCAACAAATGGTCATAGATGGTACAACTAACATTTTTGGAATCCTTATGACAAGACGGAAATATGGCATACATTTCAACAAAATTTGACCCCTGTATAATTAAATTGGCCCTTATTGAAAAAGCGGGATACTACTGCTTGATATAGAAGGTCCATATTAACTACCAAAGGTTGTCAAACCTTTATGTAGTAGGGGGGTAGGTAACGATGATGTTCGACCTGGATCCGTGCTCCTCCTCTAAGTGCTTTGATGTGGGTCGGTCATGGATATTGCCATGACCCATATACTACCTCGTCCTGCTCCGTCATTCATACATAAAGTTTAAAAATAATCCTTGCCTTATAGCATATTACAAAATCGGCATTTTTGTCAAGATTTCGCTTTTACGCGTTACACCAATGACGACATCAAGAATTGGGATTTCTTGGCCGCCACCGCCTAGGCATGTCCAGGGCGGCAACCCGAACATGGGTCTCCAAGAAAAGCAAGCCAGGAACACGTGACAAATGTCTCAATGGATCTGTAAAGTACAGATCACTGATCTCTATATGTCACGGATTGGAAACCTGAGCTTCGTGATTGAAGCACTGACGGCCATATTAGTCATCCAAAAAGAGCCCAAGCAGGTGGTTAAGAGCCGGTCATTTATACAAAATGTGTTCCCATTGAAATATGGATAAGCGACATAACAGACTACAGAGTCAAGCCAATTCAGTGAGCTCATTGTATTTGAAGTAGTCCGTTCAGAACCAGCCCTCGAGCGCGCAGCGCGAGGTCTGGGAAAAAGTGTATTCAGAATGCTTTAGTATTTCATTACAGTACAAATGAATAGGCTGCGGGATTTTTTTTTTACCCGCAGAATATCCCCCCCCCCCCCCAATTCCCCTATATTTGAAGTATTTGGCCCTCGAAACGGAATTCTATAAATACCTGAGAATATCCTGAGTCCGAATATTCACCCTAATCACAGATTTTTTACCTCTGTCGTGTCAAAATCAAACGAATAAAATCGCCTCTCGGTGCCTTAAAAGCTCCTAAAATGTCTTGCTGTGCGAAACAATATTTAATCTCTTACACAGATGCTACTACGCACGTACATAGAGTACATGCATATTCTACGCTGAAACGTCCTGCCAATTTACGAACAGAGACTTCAGGTGCCATTCTAGTGCCATTCGGTTGTACATGGGGAGACTTTCTTTAACCAGAAAAGCAGATAGAGACATAATTTGCTACTGGTGCTGTGGAATAAAATTTACGTAAGAGTTCAATGCAGCTGTAGGTTTACCAAATAGTGAGTAAATTTAAACTAAAACTTTCCTTAATTAGATCACTGCTCACCCTCAGGCTTTCGCCCTCGTTGGCGAAGTTTTCCGAGGTGAGCAGTTGATCACTATATTTGAAGTTGCGCCCGTATAGGATGACACGCCTCTAAAACGGGCACGGGATACAACTTCTGTTAAACAGGTGTCTCTGGAACGATGTGTTCGGGGCTATAGGACCAATAGTCCCTGGTTGCTTCATCCATCTAATATACATTACTGTTGTGTAGCCTATTCATTGAATAGAGATCAGTGGTTCAGATCCAGCGGTACATTTATCACGTGTTCCTGGCTGCACCGCTGACGATAAGTTGAATCATACATGGTTCCCAAGAAAATAAGTTCCACCCTAAATTCAAGGACATTTCGTTACATAACTTCACTAGATGATTGGAAAATTTTTTAAAGTTGTGAAGATAGGCAACATTTGGCTCTGCCCTAAAAGTCGTCGCTTTTCAAAAAATACTTTTAGCATCAATACGGACTCCTTTTTGTTTAAATGGTTTCAGAAAAAGTGCCACTTTGCCATATTTAAAATTCTAAAGTCAAGAAATATCAATTTACAACAACGAGTTCATTTCCTTTCTTTATATTCATTGCGGTCTGAAGTAAGCATAAAACATTAACGCATAGGAAAATACATAAACAAGACAAATATGCAGGCAAACAAACACGCAATGAGATGTAAGCTTTGCATTCATAATTTTCCTTTGCATATTGATGAACGAAAGGTAATATTTGAAATGCCCGTTTCATATCAAAATAAGCTCAATTGGTTGGTCATTCAGGGTGAGACTCAATAGTCAATGTTTCCTTCATATGCACTGATGACATCATTGTAGTGTTTACACATGTTGTTTACCAATTTACTGATGTTCTGTTGAGGAATGTGGTTTCATGCTCGCTTGATAATTCCACCACACTGAGCCACTGTAGTGTTCTCTTTTATGTGTCGATCTGCTTCAAATTTCACCTGGTGTTGCTTACACCCATCTCATCTCATTATTTGTTTGCCTGTCTGCATAAATTGTCTTATTTGCATTCCTATCAGTAAATATTTTAAGCTTATTTACTTTAGATTGCATTGAATGAAAATGAAAGGAAATGAAATCGTTGTTGTAAATTGACAAGTGGTTGACTTTAGACCTTTAAATACTGCATTTTTGGGAAAATGGAGTGTGTGTTGATACCTAAAGTTTCTAAACTTGCAGTTCTTAGTGAAGTTACGGAATGTCCTCGAATTTTAGGGGGGGGGGGTTATTTTGGAACCCCTTATTTACAAATATATTATGGTATGTGGCCATTGTTTCCAATAATGAAGCAAAATGACTCATCTCTTTAACTGTAATTCACTTTTATTTACAAAATATGTGGTCAACATTGCTTGAATTATTCTAATAGTTATTCTAATATAGGGGTGTTTTTCTTCTTAGGATTTAAACAAAATCTTTAAATATTCGTTATAATATTATATATCTAAGCTTGAATGTAAATATCGTTTATGTTTTCAATTGGACATTGGACACATGGTATTCTTGGAGCAAAGAATTTAACAGACTTATACAAGTACTATTGAACATTATTCTTAAAAGTCCCTGGAAATGCAAATAGAATTGATGTGATTTGTGTCAAGTCTACAAGGAGGAACCAGAAAGCATTCAATATTTGGGTTGGTGATGACATCATTTGTGGTACCATTGATTTATCAGAGAGTTATAAAATTCCAGGTGACTGGTGTGAATCTAGTCATGACACTGACTGATAATTAATAGTTTACAAATGATGTCACTGGTAGTGTATTCTTTTTTTCTGGCCCTGTTTATTGTAATGGAATGTCCTACAAAGATTTGGATTAGCTTTATCATCTCATTTCCTGGGACCTTTAAAAATGTATATATCATCAAACCAGTGAACAAGTGGTCGGTTGAATGCAAGAAGCTGCATTTTGACCCATTTTTGTACCTTAAAAAGCAGCTATTACAGAAAGTATCACATACATGAGAGAAAATCATGCTGGAAATTTTGCCTTTTTCACTTTTCTGATTGATTAGCTAAGCAACGCGTTGTTTTCTGAAAGCTACGCGTTGATAAGAAAGCAACGCGTTGTGACCAATACGTCATAAATCTTTTAGTTTGCCATAGTCGTGAATGTGTCAATTACGACCATCTCGCATTCTGAAAATGACATGTATGAAACGTAAAAGTGTCGTAAGATATACTTATGTTAAACACGATTATTGGCATGACTGTAAGATGGCATGCTTTGCAAGAAGAATATGCATGCTACTTTCAAGCAAAAATTGTCCAAATTGGTCACATTTGAAATGATATATTCCCAATATTTGGTTTAGTTTTGGTTTGATAATTCTTAAAAATGACAGGTAAATAAATTATAAACACACTATGTACGAGGCTGATTTGCACTTTATGCATTTATGTTTATGCAAGAAGGTCTTAAAAGACCTTCTTGCATAAATTGTATAACAAAACATTATTTTGAATGTCCATGGTTTTGTTAAATATTACTGCCATTTCTACGACCTAAAATATGACAATTATATTTTCAGAAATAGCGCTGTCCACTATAGTTCACATTTTCTTAAAATGACAAGCGACATCACGCAAATTATTTTAAAACAATAAGTAATTATTGCATGGTCGTAATAATCATTGGTTCATCTAAATGATTATTTTTAAACAAGAAATCATAGTAAGAGTTATAATACTTAGATTATTATGGAATGCGTTTGAAAATATCTGAAAGGCAAGTTAATGCCTATAATTTCCAAATATATCTTAGTCCTAAAGCCATCAGGAAATTTTAGCCAAATTGGTATCCTGAAAGGGGACAAAACAATACTTATTATTCAGCCTCAGTACACTATCCTCTACACAAAAATGTATGATAGGATTTCTGGAATGGTAGCTATAACCAGGTAGGAGACAATCAAGGATCACACAGGGGTCAAAATTTTAAAATGATCCGGTCATGTTGAAAAGTATGCCACATCATTTGTCCAACCATAAGGATTCCAAAAAGGTATAGTTTTTACTATCTACAACCCAAAGTTTTGGAGTTAAGGTTAAAAACAGCAAAAACAAGTACAGGTCAAAAGGTTAAATTTCGGTTGTACAGTTTATAAGTTGCTCCAATTTGGTTAAAAGTGGTACAAATGATTGATGGAGCTTATAGGATTAAAATAAGGAATAGTTTTGAGTGTTTGAAATGCTTACTTACCATAGTAGGGTCAAGCCCCATTGAATACAATGGATGTAGATCTTTGTTGCCCCTACATTGGTAACTAAGCATTTTAGACAGTCAAAACTATTCCTCATTTTAATCCTATGAGCTCCACCAATGATAAGCACCATATTTTATCCTAATCAGAGCAACATTGAAATTTGACCCATGTACAACTGAAAATGACCCTTTTATTGATTTTTGCTGTTTTAGCATATAACTCCAAAACTTAAGGCTGTAGTTAGTACAAACTATACCTTTTTGGAATCCTTATAATAAGACAAATAATGTGGTATACTTTTAAACATGATTGAAGCAATTTAAAATTTCCCCCTTGTGTAAACCTTGGTTACCCCCTACCTGGCTATAGCTACCATTACAGAAATGCTATCATGCAATTTTGTTATGTAGGCCAGGTATACTGATGCTGCATAATAAGTGTCGTTTTGTCACCTTTCAGGATACCGAAAATTTGCTCAGCTCATGGACTATCTGTATTGTCCCAGGTTTCAACCAGGCCTGTGAATTCTGCAAATTTGTTGTATCTGAACTACAGTGAGGGTAAAAAACCTACATACAAAAAAAAAATTAAAATAGTTAAGAATTATTTTTGCTCAAATGTTTGTTTTGGTTATAAAGAGGGATAAACAGGCTTTCAGAAACGTTTATTTGGTGTCATTTGGACTTTGGAGGAAAAAGTTATGCCTATTTCTCTGAGAGACTTAAAATCCTGTTTGGCCGATTTTGAGCCAAACAAAGATGTCATCGCTTACATAGAGTAACATGGTCTTCAGCAATGATTTTTGAGTTAAAACATCTAACACCAAATTATTTTCAAACAATAGAAGGTGGGAGAATGAATTGCAGGATTATAAATTTCTGATCCCGGAGATTACAAAAGAAAATGCTGAGTGAAAAAAAATCACAAATAAGAAAATGAAGATAGCTGGTGCAAGACCACAGTTTACTTTGGATCGGCAAGATTTCATGGTTTTAACCTACAACGAATCTTGGGAGCCAACGTAAAACCATAGAAAGTTTTGTATTCAGGTTGAAAAACAGTGCAATAATGAATTTAAAGTTTTAATTCCAATTTATTTGACGAAAACTTCCGCGTTAGCTCTTCTCGCAATTTATGGACGCTGAGTATACTGTATTTGTGCAAAAAATTTACCTTGGAAGTGTAAAACAAAAATCTCTGAGTAGTTTCATTATGTTCATGAACTGAGACATTGTATAGAGTGATTTTCAATAACTGACGCTTTATGATTGAAAATTGTAGTTTAATTTGTTGAAGATATTTTACTTATAATTATGTTACACAATAAACCGTTTTATTCAAACTGATGTTTTTGTCAAGAAGAAATCTATACCAACTGAATTTGCATGTGTGAATTGTCTTTGCTATAATGAGTTACGGTGTACGCCGGTGTCAGTCTCTCCGCATTGTATGGCTAAAAGTGGCCAAAGAGAATTTTTACGTCTCCGCCAAATGACATATTTTCCTAACCCAAAGTCCGATAGACACCAGATAAAAATCTTCTGATAGCCTGTTATATCTGTAAACAACCAAAGCAAACATTCAAGCAAAAATAACGTTTAACCTTTCAAGATCAAATCTTTCCTGAATGTAGGTTTTTTTTTGACTCACACTTTATAAGAAAATCTTTAACGTATCAACAACTAAAATATTTCGAATGTTTACAATCAACAATGATGCTTCAATGTCTAATACATTCATAAGTTGTTTTGACTGTTTTTTTTTTCTCTCTATAATACCTTGTGTAACTATTGTAGCCATCTTCATCTGGTTGAGTACACATGTGACCATTTGAATTGTTATTATTGCGTTTAATGAAATGTATATCTTAATTTTAGTAAGAACATACTTTGATATACAACATGACTGAAAGGTATTAACGTTCAACATTAACAGTGCTGGTAATTCCACGCAGAAAATATTTACACAGCTTAATATAAATATGTAAACATACGAGTAGAACCTCAGAATCATTACCTTGACTAAATACAATTCTGCATAAATCGATAAAAATACACCATTATTAAGATAAATTTACCTCTAAAATAATATGAGGTTCTATGTCTACACACTGTATTTTTCTGCAATGACACGGAAAATCATTATACAAGAATGACACTAGCTATGTAAAAATACACAAAATATGTAATCATAGAAATTTATAACAGTACAATTTTACAGTAATTTAGCTCATTATTATGACGTTTTATGCTATGTAATGTGTACTTGTGTGTGTGTGAACCTTTTGTGAAATCACCTAAAGAAGGAAGTTGCAGTGAATTGCATGAATAACTTTCACGTATGTTGCCTAACCTTTTTATAAGTACAGTAATTAAAGCATTAAATGTCCTCTAAGTTTAAACTCATTGCTTTTACTTCAACACACCATTACTAATACAAAACCATATTTTCATGCAAATTATTATTTTAAGCAAGAAATTTAGCAGCAATTATGATTATTAGATTAAATACATTTCGTTAAAGAATCTTTGAACCGTGTGGATTGGCATATCTTTTGCTACCGTATTTTGAAATCATGTGGTACATTCAAGGGTAATGGTGTATTAAATATCAACGCCAATCGATAGGCTACTTCATTATTTTGTAACCTAAATCTCTATCAATTTTATCAGGTAGTTTATTTTTCGTTTATGTTTCCATTTTTTTTTTGCTAAGGAGATATGGTCCGGTAGGAACCATAGTCCAGGCTCAATACACGTCAACGGAATAAATCGTGAAACTAATGTTGCGTGAAGAATCAACTAAATCGAGTGCCCTATTCTTCACCGTTGTAGGTGGACTGTGAGTCCGGGGGACTATATCTCCTGCCACACCGGCCTAATATTTTGTTTGTAGGAACTTGTAAATAAAACATCACACTTCCATTATATTCGATGGTCTTCCACTCTACATAATACCAACAAATCATTTCGAATGTGATACTTGAAGCAACCATGGGTAAGATTAATCTTCAATGATATGCCTATGTTTTATCTTGCAAGAATTACAAAAAAATTAACAAAATAAATCACATTTGTTGCAAAAAAGCCAGAATAAACATGCACCTGACAACGAGGGCATGCAGAAACGGTGCATTGTTTGATTGGGACATACGTTTATGTTAGAATAACATTGATATCTAATCCCATTTAGATTTAAAGGTGCCTGTTCCGATTTATGTGCATCGTGTTCTCTAGCCTGGATACACTCCCTGCCAAGTTGGGATAGAAATGGATTTGAAGGCTGAATTATCAGGACGACAATGAGAAAAATACGGCCTTTTATCTGATATCAAAATTGAGGGTAAACCAGGGGGTCTCAAAGACGATCGGAACAAGCACCTTTAATGCAGTCCTTTTTATAAACGCAAGCACCTCTCTAAACGTTTCTATTTTCTATATCCAGATTACAGTAATGTAAACTAAGTTTCAACCAGGCTTACAATTTAAACGTTGCTTTTGACCCTGAAAACAATTTGTGACCTGCTCCCACAAACCAGGACAAAATCCCCAGAGTACTTTAGGAGAAAGCGATCAATAAACTTGTGTAAAATCAATAGAAAACACAAAGAATTCCAAGGTATTTTTTTTTTTTTTTGCCTACCAGTGTAAAAGGACATATGGTTTCGGTAGGAACCATAGTCCAGGCTCAATACACGTCAACGGAATAAATCGTGATTGAAACTAATGTTGCCGTGAAGACTCAACTGAATCGAGGTGCCCTATTCTTCACCGTTGTAGGTGGACTGTGAGTCAGGGGGACTAGAGCTCCTGCACACCGGTGGAGAAGTGTAGAAGTAATTATCGTCCGGCGTACTCATAGTCCGGGAACAATGGTGAACAATAGGGCAATCGATTCAGTTGACTCTTCACGTAACATTAGTTTCACGCTTTATTCCGTTATCGTCTATGGAGCCCCGGACTGTGGCTCCCGCCGGACTATATCTGCTTTCACACCGGCCTAAGATTTTGTTTGTAGGAACTTGTAAATAAACAAAGCCAGAATAAACATGCACCTGACAACGAGGGCATGCAGAAACGGTGCATTGTTTGATTGGGACATACGTTTATGTTAGAATAACATTGATACCTAATCCCATTTAGATTTAAAGGTGCCTGTTCCGATTTATGTGTATCGTGTTCTCTAGCCTGGATACACTCCCTGCCAAGTTGGGATAGAAATGGATTTGAAGGCTGAATTATCAGGACGACAATGAGAAAAATACGGCCTTTTATCTGATATCAAAATTGAGGGTAAACCAGGGGGTCTCAAAGACGATCGGAACAAGCACCTTTAATGCAGTCCTTTTTATAAACGCAAGCACCTCTCTAAACGTTTCTATTTTCTATATCCAGATTACAGTAATGTAAACTAAGTTTCAACCAGGCTTACAATTTAAACCAGGGGGGCCGGCCAAGATAGCGTCGTTTTTGCCGTTCCCATAGGTTTAGCACGTAATCACGAAAACTTATCAAATATTCTAAAGTCGAAAATATGTTTATTAACAATATTTTTCCACTCAAAATCCGTTGGAGTTGAAGAATCAACTCCAGTGTAAGTATTTTTTTGTATGAATAACGTTACAAACGGGATCCATTTTGAACGAGGCTTGCTTGACCTCATGTTCAATCGCAGGGTCATCGCTATTTATAGCTGCGGACGGGGCTGCGGACCATGTAACAGGTAGCCTATGCACGGGCCTATGCACCACCGTGGAATGATTCGTTGACTTGCATGTAGCAATCCTCTCATGCCCGGTCTTTAAAAAAAGATTTGATGATAGTTTTGCAGCACAATTATGCACCGCCGACTAAAGCAGGGCAATTTAGATCGACCGCGACTCCGTACGGGAATTCCCACTGGCCACTCACTGATCTATTTATAAACGCGCACAGTGACTTCAACTTTCGGTCACTGTTCATGTTCAGGCTCGTCCAATGACTCGTTCGGCAGTTTTGCGCTATGTATGAAGCTTGGCCGCCACCGCCTGAATTTAAACGTTGCTTTTGACCCTGAAGACAATATGTGACCTGCTCCCACAAACCAGGACAAAATCCCCAGAGTACTTTAGGAGAAAGCGATCAATAAACTTGTGTAAAATCAATAGAAAACACAAAGAATTCCAAGGTATATATTGATTTTTGATGGACAAAAGGAAGTGCAATGTTTACATGTTAAACATCAATTAAAGCTTGTTTCTCAGCATTTCAAATCTGCATATATCTCAAAATAAAAATTTCCGACTTCATCCGGGTTTCGTGGGAGCAGGTCACATATTTTAAAGTATCAATATTTCAATATAAGACTTAAACATTGTATGTTACATTCAAAATTGCAATTCACTATTGCAATTATCTTCGTCCACATGATAAGTTAGAATTGTGGCTGGATCCAAGTAAAAATGTTCGTATTAATTTGTATTATTATCTTCATTAATAAAAATATTTGTATATATACTCAGAATAATTATAAGTACGATTTCACGTTCATTTGCAACATCACTAAGAGATAAAGTGTGCTTCTTTATGATGATTAAGTTTACTAATATTTGTCGTGGTTTTGTAAAGAATCTAAAAGGAAGTCTCTGTAAATTAATGTATCATTGCAAAGAACAATTTCTGAAAGTCTAAATTAAAAAGGAAGAAATGTACATGCTAAACTCACGTTATATTCATTCGAATAAAATCACCTGGGTAACATACATCAGTTACTACTATTCACGCCAAATCAATAACGCGCGAACATGACAGATCTATGGTTTTCAACTTTAATTACCAAAAATAAAAGTTTGGCTTTTATACTGATACTAAAGAACCATAAATCAAACGATAATTAAGTTCATCTTTCTATCTAGCAGTGTATTATAACTATTTTTCATTGCATTTTTCTGCAACTATGTTTATTCAAAGAAGTCTCGAAAGAAGTGCAAAACATGCAATGAAGTGTTTCCTCTAAAGGGAAGTATACCAAAAGGAAACAGTGCTTGAAACTCAGGAGATTCAAAAATTCGATATCGTTTACAATTGACAGCATTAAATTTTGCTCTTGTTTGATGGATTTTAAATCGAATATTCAGAAACTGCTCTATTTACTGACATATTAGTTGACAAGAAATTTCTTACAGAATTTATACTAAACTACAACAAAATAAGTAAACTTCTTTTTGAATCAGCCTGTACAGTGCTGGTAAATATCGATGCTACATTTCTAAGATTATTGGCTGTCTAAATAAATACAACATTTGTGAAGATATTTCTTACAAACAGCACATGGTAGCTTTCCCTTATAACACGTCTCTTATACTACATTATAAATTCTCAAATATACACCGGTTTATAATATTTTATTTAAAAACCTGGTCCGGGACACTCAATATATTACCTGGTACACATAGTTATCAGAACATCTTAAAATTGGACCAAAATGACGTAATCAGTGGTAGAAAATATCAACCCTCATCGACGTAAGATTATGTAAATCTCACCCCTATATGGCGTAAGACACAAAACCCGACCCCTTAATTGCGTAGCACAATAATGTTTCCCCTAATCTTTGCCTTAGTCATGATAAATGTGCAATAACAATTTTCAAACTCAATAACATAGAGGTACATACGGAGCCCCGGAAGTGACATGTTACAAATATTTTTTGGAGGAAATTATCTCAAGATAATGAAATTATCCCGAGATAAGATCTCGAGATAATAAAATTATCTTGAGATAATAAAATTATCCCGAAATAAGTTCTCGAGATGGCGCTATCAGCAACGATGGCTATGTTACCTGGAAACTAAACTCATTGGAAGAAATTTCTCACAGACTTTTTGATTGATGCACTGCTCCGTATCTAGTGAATGGGGAAAAAATCCTTGATCGGAACCAGCAAAACGGCACTGTCAGAGCCTTGTTTATATCCCCATTATCACACATGTCCATGACCGGAAACGTTTTCCGAATTCGTAGGTTTATTTTCGAGCAAATGGCCTCTCTTCCAGCAGATATGTCATGAAAACCAGACACGTTTATCATTTGGGGATAAGTCAAATTATTATTATTATAGTCTGATTTTTTTTATTCCTGTCAGTAAACGCATATTGTCGATGGTACGAATTCATTTGGAGGGGTATGTTGAGATCAAAACTAAAAAGCTGTAAATGCTCATCTTTGTTCAACTGAATAGATGGGCTTTAACAATTTTTATAAGAATCTTTTTGTATCAAATATGTAAAAGCTTCATACCAGAACCAATTGAATAGATTATCGTACAGTCTGAGACAGGCCATCGATTCCTTTGTTTCGAGTCAATCAGAGACGGATTAAGTGTCATGAACATCGAGACCGGTACGAAAGTAATCATAGACAATCTTGAAAGTGACCTAATTAGTGAGATATTAATTAAGAATTTTAATCAATAAGCTCAAAACTGCATATCGCGATTTCACATACTGTCGTATGTTTCATTTACACGTAATTTCAATAGGCGTATATTTAACGCTGTTCGTAAAACAAGCTGTTTAAGCTTTTCACATACAGATCTGTGTGTGTCGTATCTGCCTCGTGCGTGAACATGACGTGTTTCACATGGGTAGCCACAATTTGCGCACCCACTTTATCTGCTCCCAGTTGAATTCAGCAGCCTTGACGGAATAAAGTACAGTATCACGTGCACTTTTTTCCGTCAAGGCTGCTGAATTCAACTGGGAGCAGATAAAGTGGGTGCGCAAATTGTGGCTACCCGTTTCACATACAGATCTATCTGAACGCATTGAAAATATAACGGTGAAATTAGCGTCGTATGTGCAAAATACGACTTTTTTGCGTTTCACATACAAACTTATGACTTTGTAGCTTTATATCAGGAATACAATTGCACTTTCAAAACTCAGCAAGGTTAAAACTTAAAAAGGTCCATGGCCCGATCGCTAATAGCCTCGTCCCCAGAAGCCCCATATTTTACCGGAAGTGGTCAACATTTTGGTATCAGAGGAAAGCTACTATTTATCTCATTTACCCTGTGAAATCTTAGGGCCAAAGGATGTTTGGTTTGAAAGTTATGAGCGAAAATGTACCCCATTTTAGTCGACCAATATTAGGTTTAGACAGTGCTCTATGGGACTTACAAATCACGTTTTTAGCTCTCACATCAAAACAGATTGAAATGCTCCACCAATCAGCTAAACATTCCATTCCAAGAGGCAGAAGGAATCCCTACACCCCCTGTTGGGACAAGGAATGCGACGAGTTATATAAAGTGTATTGTAATACCAACTGCTATACTGAGAGAATAGCAAAGGGCAACCAGCTACTGGATCTGCTTGCCCAAAAGAGACGCACCAGATGGGAGGAGGAGATATCCAATATCAACTTTACCCACTCAAGCCGCAAGGCCTGGAACA
>JAMKCH010019677.1:0-37907 GCA_023653785.1 Ophioderma brevispina
TTTTAAGGAGGGCAAAACATTGGAGTCACCTTACTGAGTCAATGCGAAGTCAATACAACTTGTAGTACCGCTCTGAATATTTCTTGCATTTGAAAGAAAAATCTTCATATTTTATTTAAAATTGTGTGGGGTAGTAGCATCGACAAATTATGCCACAGTTGCGTATCATTGCGACAATTGGCGCAATACAGACACCTGAAATACTGGGATTACTTTACTATGTACTCTCTTAAATGGAAAGATTGAGGTGAGGGAAAAGTCCAAATTAAGATTGAGAAATCAGTCTTTAAAGATCGAAAAATCAACACAAATTCCATTGAATTTTCAATCAAATTTTAGACTTTTCCTTCAACTCAATCTTTTAGATTAATTTTTCAATCTTTGGTTTTAAGAGAGTAGCAAATTGGAGTGCAATTTGTGCAGTTATACAAATATTATTGACGAAAGGTTGAAACGATAAAATATATCTGCAACAAAAGAAATAGTGTTTTGTGAATTGCATTTTTATGTATTTAGGCCAAACATAAGCTTCATGTTGCTCAATTGTTCAGCAATTTCACTCATTTAAATTTTCAGGAATCGAAATCCACAATGAGGCCCCTTCCCCTTCCCCCTCCCCCTCCCCCCTTATCCGCCGATGAGATGGTGCTTCATACTGCAAACTTAACATGCCCGCATGAACCCTTAACGCTGATATTACCAGAAGTGTTCCTATAACTGTGCAACAATTTCTTCATTGATCATCTGAAGGTATTGTTCACCATCAAAATTTCTATTAAAGAAACAGGGTACGCAGAGCGTATCATAGCGTACAAATATCATGCAGAGAGTTACAGATACCTCTCCAAAGATTTCAGGGTCAGTTATTTTCATTCAATTTGTTGCAAAGCTAAATCCATTGTTTTTATTCTTTATGAAACCATGGAAAATTTATTTAAATTTTAAAAATTCTTACAAGGGACAGGAACATCGAAAAAGGAGCGTACTTTGTAATACGGTAAGTAACAAAAATAAAGATTTTTTTTGGAAAAAGTGATGGTAATAATTTGTTTTTCGTACTTTCAATAAGGAAAGTACTTTGCTATGTTTGTTCATCATCTTATATAAACAAGCAGAGGAATGAACAACTAGGAAAAGAAAACGTAAAACGGTATGAACAGACAGCATTTACTTCATCCGATATCATAACACAAATAAAAATTGAGCAATGTAAAAACGCGAAGTTGAATCGTTTTTCATTCTCGTTTTTAACTAAGAAAAGTGTGAAAGGAAAATACTTAAATGAAGGCGATTTTAAACCGGTTAAATGTATACAATTTTTCATATATTGTGACTAATTTACGTTCCACAAAGAGCAATTATAATTAAGTATAATTAATTAAACGTAGATACGACCTTGTTGCATTACATCTTGGAAATGTTTCAGATGTGATTTAATACATTAGTTAGTAAGCATTCTAAATATGCAAAAACTGATCTTGAAAAATAAAATTGGGCGCATTTTCTGGAAATGTTCTTATGTCTCTTTAAGTCGACCACAGTTAATTAAGGTGGCGAAAATACCAATGATTTTCCCGTTAAGTGCAACAAAGTCATAGCTACCAAAGTTACGACTTTGAGGATTAACAAAAAAAAAACAACAACAACATATGTGATGAAGCATGAAAGTCCTTTCCGATTGTAGAAACCGGTTTTTATATCAGTCTTAAATTCGCAAATAATTTCAACTAGCCATGCCTCCTCTGTTTGTAATATCAACTCTTTTGCAAAACAAAATAACATTGACGCGGTCCAACCCTGTAAACATGTTTTGTAATAATGTTACGGCCACAATCATGTCCATCCGTGAAATGATTATTGTTAAATTCTTTATGCACTTAGCTTTGCATCCTTCCTAGATATGAGTGGTATCAGTGTAATATCCATTCTCCAAAATGACTTTTAACATTGACAGATTGTGTTCTAACCAGACTGCTCCTAGCAACCAATGATACAAGAAGTAAGAAAAAAACGCTCCATTAATTTAACAATAGTTTTCCAGGAAAAGATTTAATGTTTATTTTTGATAATTTAACCGATTTGGTGCGCGATTCGGGGACAGGAGAAGGTATACAGTGAATTCGTGGCACTCATGCAGCTTCCAAGGTTGCTTTTTTTATTCAGTGACAAATGTTTGCGTTTGATTACAATATTTTTCCTACTAATCATTCTCTTTGGAGTGTAGCCTTGAGGATTGTTCGATAAGGGACGTGGGTGATCAAATGGCATCTCCGGCGAAGTGATTTATGGTTACATTTCGTTTTCCTTTAGATTTAATGCACCACCCACGTCTACAGAGGCGCAACATTATGAACTACATTCATAACATTGCGCGATGCTGGCGATTAAAAATTGAATCTAACTTCGCTGCCAAGTGAAAAAATAATCTATTGTTATTTTATGCAAATGAACTCAAGCTACGTTTAAAAATTAAAATTAGTAAACTTACCTTACCATTTCTACAAGCACTTCCATTGATACCCGAGTGTTGAAATTCCTTCCAAAACAGTGGAATTCCTCTAATAAGAGAGAGCCTTGATGGATGGGTCTTGCAAGATTCAATGATACATAAAGTCTCTGACGAGATGGGAATTAGCCAATCCTGGCTTAAAAATAATACATGGAACTATTGCAACCGTAGTTAGAATTTGTAAGTCTCTAGGTTTGGACAAAAAAAATATTATTTAGCTCATCATATTTGTCAGAAAAACACAGATAATATTATGACAAATTATTAGTACGCCATACATTTCCGTACGCATCACATATAATTGTGTTTAAACGTTAAAACATCACGCATTTTATAATAAGAACAAGTGTATAACCAACAACTTGCACACGCTGATAACTTTGCGAACAGACCCCAGAGAATTTTAACCATTTTTGTTTCATTAAAAAAATCCTTTTGGGGCATAGTCTCTCATTGTGGGCATCCTTCCTTGAAAACTTACAAGTGTGGCAAACCGTAATAAGGATGAGGTACAAAAAAAGGTCTGATTGAATCTGCCATTTAGCATCTTTCAGGAACATGTATCCCCTTTGGGGGTCGTGTTGAAGCCTTCTCAGCGGCCGGCACTGGTTAATGTCACATCCCCTGTGTGGCTATTCTTGATTCAACAAAACTTAAAGTCAAACCTTCGTGTTTAAAACACCACAGAACATCTCGAAAGGGACCCACCATCAATTCTAGGGCGGCTGAGCTACTCACAGAGGAAACGTTCCTTTATGGCAAAGCACCAAAGTCTGTAAACTCCTGCAGATGAACGTGGAGGGTTCTCACCCATGCTAAGCGTGACATAAACTTACAGCTCTCCAGGGAGGAAGGAGTGAATATCATCCTACTCTCCAAGGAAACTCACTGCGAATCTGAAGAGAAGCTGCCACATCGAAGGTTTGACCTTATTTGGTCATTCCGCAAAAACAAGCATGGGAGCGCTTCCTATGTGATGAAGCAAGGCATAAAAGGTGAGATCAAACCTTGCAATATATTCGATGAATTCGCCCGATCCAGTGGATAGCATTTTGAAGCAATGGGAACCCCCTTCACCAACATCTATAAAGCCACCACCAGCTGAGCAGACTTCAACTCCCTCCAGTAGTTCAGCGGAGCTCCTTCGTCTCTGCGGAGATTAAACTGTAGAAAAACAGCATGGGGATACTCCAACATTGACAAGAATGGCCCCCAAAGCGGCTCTTGAATGGATTGAAGCCCAAAGACCTCCAAATGCTGTTGATAGTAAGGATCCACCTTTCTATTCAAGCAGTAATGGGACATGGACCTGTCCCGATTTGTCAACAGTTCACCAGCGAAATTCGATCCCGCTGATCCAGAACGTACATTCCATCCCTAGATGTCCTAGATCAGGTCAGGCCCTATCCTTGATCACCCAGTGACACCAAGGTCACGATCCCAGCATCTACAGAAAGAGTTGGATTTCAGGAGGAAAGCCCAATTGGTCAAAGTTCAAACAACTCACCAGCGAAAAGTCATCAACGCTGCCACGACCCGGCTTCATATAACATCAACGATACATATTATGACTTCTGCTCCATGCTCCACCACGCAGCTAAACATTCCATTCCAAGAGGAGAAGGAATACACCATACACCCCCGTTGGGACAAGGAATGCGACGAGTTCTACAAAGGTATTGTAATACCAACTGCGATACGGAGAATAGCAAAGAAGAGCAACCAGCTTACTGGGCTGATTGGCCAAAAGAGACGCATAGAGGGAGGAGGAATATCCAATATCAACTGTACACCATCAAGCGCAAGGGCTTGGCAACACCATCAACACAGCTCACCGGGAGTAGCTGTACAGTTAAGCAGTGTCCTGTATCTTGCAAACATCGCCTCCGTACTTGTCAACAATGGAAAGTGGCCAAGACACCACTCCACAGGTGAAAGACCACTCTAGGGCGTAATGCAGGATTTTTTTAAACAGCTTCTACAAACCTCTCCACTCTCGTCAAGCCCCATGTCCAACCATTCACCTACGATGAGATCACCGTAGCAATTAAAGTTCTCAATGAATGGGAAAGCTCCTGGGCAATGACAACACATACAGATTTTGAAGAATATGGCAACCGAAGCTGTGCGATGGCCCCACTCTTCCATTTACTTGCATGGGACGTCAACTATTCCCTCCAGATGGAAAGGGACTTCAAAGGTCATTGCATCTAAGCCCAGAAACCAGCAAATGCGCCCAAGAGTTACAAGACCCATCTCGATTACTATCTCACATCCTATAAGCTGCTTGAGGGCGACTGATACTCGGCAGGATCAATGATACCGTCGAGGGCAAAATTTACCCCGACCAAAGCTGATTTCGAAGAGGTACAAATCAAACCAACTGATCAGGATACAAAGATAGTTTAATGACATCGAGACAGCCTTAAAGAAGAAGCAGAAGTTTTGGAGCAGTCTTCATAGACTAACTGCTGCGTACGAGACACTCTGCCATCAAGGTCTCTACCTCAAGTTACTCAAAATCTTCCCTGATGCAAGCTTGTAAAGTTCATTATGCTGCTAATCCAAGACAGAATCTTTAGTCCTGGAGGGAGACATCAAATGGGCAACGCAGTAGAAGTAGAAAGCGCAAACTTCGGAAATGGGGTCCCACAAGGTTTGTCCCTGGCACCCGTCTTTTCACAACATTTACCTCTCAGTTATGCCAAAGGGAGATTGTCCGCAGTACTCCTACGCAGCAATACGGTACTTGGAATGCTGATGATTCTGTGAGTACTTAGAAGAAACAGTTTGCAGGAAAAAAGACCTAACACTGTTGTAAGCCCAATTCGTCCACCGTGGCATGAAAATCAGCAAACCCAGAACGTCAAGCTCTGTTTTTCCCCTTGCAAAATCGATGCGCCAAAGATGAGAAAAAACGGCACATGACACCTAACACCGAAGAGTACCTTGGAGTCAAAATGGACGCAGCCTTACTGTCAAATAACACACACCAAGGCAGGTCGTGCCCAAGACGCAAGTATCGTGTCAACCTCCTAAGAAGGCTCGCAGAACGGCATGGGGTGCCTCTTTTGAACACTCTTACATACATCAACTGTTGCCTTGGCTTACTCTGCTGCTGAATACGCTGCACAGGATAGCAGTATAGTCACGTTGTCCCTCAACAAGGCGACCGCCTTGTAGAATATCTTCCAAATTCTGGCTGGCAAGCTCCTGCAAAACTTAGGGGCCAACATTCAGGACGATCAAGCCCGCAAGGGGAAAGAAGAAAAGTGGATGAACCTGGTTTTAGCGAAGAATAACAAAAAAACCATCGTTCCCCTACAACCACCCTTTGAGGATCAGAGAATCACGGAATCACTTGCTACCCAATCCAGGACATGCAGTCACAGTATCCCAATCGATCATCCTGGATCAATGACAGATGGTATGAGCAATTAATGGTCATCCTCTACTTTGAACTTAAGCAGTTTGTGGACAGCCACATCTAGCAAGCCTTTAGGCTGTGACCTTGTGGAAAGCATGGGTCCCCCTTCCTTTAAGGCAAGGACAGAGTTCAAAAGGGTAATTGAATGTGGACTAAGCTCTTGGTGTATGTTCGGAAGAAGCTGATCAATCAAGTTGTGTGGCGATATATACCGAGATATCTTCTTTTTTTTTTAAATCCATTAAAAAAAAAAAAAAAAAAAAAAGTTGTTTGTAAAAAAAACTATTTTCTTCCAAAAATTTCATGAGCAACAGTTATTACTTGCCTTGTGTATATAATATTGGTACTAGGGCCCTGCTTGTGTAGGACCTGGAGTTTGGGCACACAATCTTTTGTGTGTTTTTTAGATAAAGATTGATTGATGCAAATAAATAAACATTTAAATGCTAAACACTAACATTTCATAGGCAAAAAGTGTGTGGTAATGGGGAAGGATTAGGTTCTATTTTTCATGTTAGTTGGAACTTAATCCAAAGTCAAAAGACAGGCAAATTCCATCTGAGTAAATAGCGGAGCATCTTTGTATCGTTTAAAGAATTAAGAATGCCAAGGCTCAATATCTTCACCATGTCACTGACTTAAAAATTGTCAGCTTGATTGATAACCAACATATACATTTGATTATCCAAAATACGAAAGAGTATATTGATATGCCACATAGATTATTATCAATTATAAGGGTGGTTAAACCAAAGAAAGTTGATAAAGATAAATCCCACTAATCGCTCTCAGATTGTAGGTTTTGGTTGCTATGGAAACTTACCATTCAAATTTTGATCTACAAGAACAGAGCATGGTGGGTGGGAAATGAAAATACAATTTAAAAGAATAATAAGACACCGTAAAAATAAGAAACTATCAAAAACATTAAAAGAACCATTGAAAACAGACTTACCTTATCAGTAATTACGGGTTAATCCAGAACCCATACGATACTGCACTTTAAGATTGAAACATGACTTGCTTACTTCTTGAAATATCAAAATCATTAAAGTACTTAATAGGCTTTCACAAAGCCATTATTGGCCTTGACAATTCCCATGAAAATTTATTTTGGTGTATTTTGAAGCTTATTTAATGGGGGGTTGATCTCAGAGAACATTCCGCGATCCATTTGCGTGGCGGGAAAACACCATGGGGGGACTTAGAGGATTATTCTTTGTACATTTATAGAAGTTTCTGTTGTTTTTACAAGTTCCGTTTATTAATTAAACAGCAAACATCCGGTTTTTATATATTGAAATTCGTAATACACGGAAATTTCATGTGAATATACATAAAAATGGTTCGACCTATATGTCCTAAACAGATTTAAAAACTATTAATCTGTAGTTTTCTGTAGGTTAAACAAAGCATGGGTCTATTTGTAAAAATCTCAAATACGTAATAAAACGGAACTTGCAGGTTTTTCACAGACAATCTGTTATTTAAAAAAACTGCACATTTGCTATTATCAAACAGAAAATACCGTAAAATAACAGCAAAAAGGTTGTTATAAAAATCTGTGTAAAAAACGGAAAACACCGTAAAAAACGACAAAGGTGCTGTTAATTACGGAGCTCGCTGTTTGTTTTGTTTGTTTGGGTTTTTGGCCGCAAATTTTAACAGTGTACCCCGAGTGAGATTGTAAATGTATTCTTCTGTTTATTAATATGTAAACCTACGTTTTATGGCATTTGGCACTGAATATTATGACATTCAATGCGTTTGTCCTTAAAGTAAAAGTTGTTTATACAGGGTGAGTCAGAAAACAAAAAAATCGACCCTTATTTTGTTCTCCTTTTAGCATCTTTAAGAATATATACCTCAACATGCGTGGTATCAACGGTAAACTTACTTCATCAGCTTTAATAAGCTGCAAAGATCATTCATTAGTTTGCTATAGACCGAGCTACAGTCTTTTAATTTAAATGGAACAATGGATATAGGGCAATACTTTGAGAGGACATTGGTGTCCAGGCCGGATTTCTTCAGCATCGGGATGACAGGTGCATGCTTGAGAGGTCGAGAAAATACACCGTATTGGTAGTGGTAGTATTCCACTCTAGGAGATGTTAAATTGCTGACTACAGGGAAAAGGTCACGTTGATAACATGTAGCAATCTGGTTGATCTGGTTGTCTTGGCTTTAGCAAGAAAAAGAGTTGTACACCATTTAAAACTCTGATCCTTGTAAGCTTCCTTGCATACTCAGAGCCCAGCCGCCTTCTCGGCACGAATACCGAGGTGAATGAGGACGGAGAACTACAGATCATCGGACCCGGGTTTTGTGCATATTTGGAATGCTTTCCAATGTATTAGATCACACCTGAAGTGAATAAGCCGAATACGCCGTCTTTATGTAATAATATAATGATGTTTAAATCATTAAAATACTTTCTGTCGTGCACGACAGAAAGTCAAAGCACGGTGTTCTATGGGGACAATTACGATGGTCGGGCAAGTTCAAAACAAGGTTTGCTGTTTTCTTTGTACTTGTTTGTCCAATAAACCTTCGGAACGTTCTTGGTAGGTGGTCTACAATCGATCCTGTGCAATTTTGAGAGAAATTCGTATCCTAAAAAAATTTCCTCCTGTCACTTTAAGCAAGGACAGTGGCTGAAATGGGACTCTGTCATGCAAGTCGACGCATCATGGAAGAAACTGCTCTGTGTATGGACACCGGAGCTGTTATCATTCCATTGCTATCTCCTGCAGATCTGAGACTATGGGGCAAAACCAACCTAGGCTCCCTACCAACTTTGTCACCACAGCAACTGTACATTGTTTCACATCCTAAATGGCTGCAAACTATAAAATCCGGGCAGATACCCTTCATAGCCCAGGCCAATGAAAGGGGATATTGCAGGCTATATACCCACTATTGCATTTCGCGCTGAAGATAGTATACAGCCTAAAGAAGCCTCGCTATACCACTCCCAAAGAAAGAGTGCACAAACATCCTACAAAAAGCCAATGACTGCACTGTTAAAAATGTTCCTAATTTTACCAGACTTTACCTTTTAAATTACGGTAAACAATAATCTTCACGCTTTATTACCTATACCTAACATAAAATTACAATTTGGAAGCAGAAAAATGTAAATAAACAGTGGCTAAAATAATACTACACATATTGAAAAAAGGTAGTATTATACGCTGACCGTGATTATAAAAAAAAAAAAAAAAAAAATCAGGATTCGGCCTTTTTACCTAACATATTCTTATTCCTCATAAAATTCTGATCTAGAAAAACCACATGAGATAAACTTTCCTTCCAGGTGATACCTAGCTCATTTTTAGCCCGGACTAAAAGAAAGAGTGCACAAACATCCTACAAAAAGCCAATGACTGCACTGTTAAAAATGTTCCTAATTTTACCAGACTTTACCTTTTAAATTACGGTAAACAATAATCTTCACGCTTTATTACCTATACCTAACATAAAATTACAATTTGGAAGCAGAAAAATGTAAATAAACAGTGGCTAAAATAATACTACACATATTGAAAAAAGGTAGTATTATACGCTGACCGTGATTATATTTTCCGTAATATTACGTTATTTTGTAATTTACTTGTTTTTAATGTAAGAATACGAACTATGAAAATCGTTTTACCTATAAAATGTGTTAAATAACGTCGTAAGTAACGTCATTAAAAAATGCAAAAATCTTATTTTCCCTATCATTTTTAAAAATAGTTTTAAAAACTCTTTTCCTCCTTGTTGTCTTATATTTAGTAGTACAGACACTTATATATATTTAATTTTAGCATTTATTATCAATAAAGTCATGTAGTGTAGTGGATAAAGTTTAGGACTTGTAATCTTAAGGCCCGGGTTCGAATCTATGTAAGGTACATGTATTAAGTTTATTCATATGATGATTAAGTAATTGGTGACATTAGAATGTGTACATTACCATATAAAACAAAGTATATAAACTGGTTTATATCGTTATTTCTTCACGTTTTCCCTTTGTTTATTGCCTTTTTTCCCTCAAAATTGTTTGCCTGAAATGTAACTTCTTTACAACCACGTGGTAACGTAAATACAACGTTTGTATGATGCCATAGCTACAATGTTAAAATTTGGTTAGAGGATTGTAATAACGTTTTCATTCTTAAAATTGTTTAAACAAGTCAAAAACCAACAATAACGTTGAAGCTGAGATTTTACGCCGTTATTTTACGTTCCATGCAATGGTTTCGTATTTTTACGGCTCCAGTTATTTTACGTTCTGCATGTTGTGAGTCCCAGCTGCCAGTTAAATGCCTGTTTTTTACAGGATTATTTTTAATAGTGTGGATAAAGAACGCAGGCAAATATTGTTCCCTCCCAGCAGAAAAAAAACAAACGTCCTGATATCATAATCTATTTAAAAAGGACTAGAACAGTAATCATAATACAACTGTTCCTTTCCAATACATATGCCAGGAAAAAATGCAAATACCAAGACCTTATTGCTGGGTATGAAAACAGAAGATGGTGCACCCACTACTTTCCAATTCAAATAGGAAGCAGGGGCTTCAACAACATATCACTAAGCAAATTTCTTGCAGCCCCAGGAGTCCCTAGTGGTAAAAGAAAATCCATTATGGCCACCGCCTCAAAGGCTGCACTGAGAGCAAGCTACATCATCTGGCTATGCCGTCAAAACAAATCATTCAATAGGATGGACTTAACAACACCGAACAGACAATGGAGTGTGGTGAAATAAGACTCCGGAGGTGACAGCACTGGTGATCTAACAATGAATAACTTCTCTCATCACAGTCAGCATCTGAAAATAAATGCACAAGAGCAGATCCTGTATCAGAGCGGAAGATGTCTCTTTTGCTGTTGCGAATTTTCCGAGTCTGCACACATTTAATTCTTGGTTCAGGTCGATTGATTTTGAGCCCAGGGCCACTTGTATTGCAAGGTGGATATCATGCTCGTGTATGGCCTCCCAAAACGTACCCTAATCCCGTATTTCACTTGGCAAAAAAAAACCCCTAAGCACGTATTTCGGTTGATTTTGCTATCGTAAACAAGTACTTTGGGTTTGATTTTGATACCCTTAACAAGTGTTTTGTTTAATCTTCAAAACCCTAAAACAAGTAAATTTGCATGTACATTTAAAAATACAACACCCTAAATTAAGTAGTTCGACAATCATTTTTGGCTACCTACCCTAAACAAGTACGTTTATAAAACGTACCTTTAACCACTTTACAAGGCTATAGGCTCATATTGTAACTGGCGCGGCCCTGATGAGGAAATTTACACTGATTTTAATGAAGTTTTTTTAATTTTTCACCTCTTTTGTGTAAAAGCATCATTTGCGCATTATCTACAGCCTAATAATTTTAAAAATTAAATCCATTCATTTAAATTTCAAGCCTCTTTAAAGTTTGTCCCCTATGTGCTCTTCGAAATTAATGGGTTTTATCGGGTGTCGTAATTGACAGTTTTTCCCTGCATATTCCGCCATTTCATTGAACTAATAGTCAAACACCAAAACCCCGGACTATTGTCTTGTCAATTAACTTAGACTTCCGGTTTTTATTAATTAGTTCAAAAAATAACGCACGTTCGAAAGAATCACGAAAAGAAGTTGTTTTGTATCCTTGGGGACCTAAAGTTTTTACATGACATAAGGAAAATGGGACATTTTAACCACAAATCGTATTGAAATCTGGGTATTTTAACCACTCGTTTTCAAAGAGCGAATAATTTGGTACGCATTAGTAATTACGTTTTTGTGAAGGTTCCATGACTCCGTCTTTGTATGTAGTAAAGGTTGTCCCGTCGGAGGATATTTTTCACGATCAATATTGTCCGCTCGGGATGAAATAAATACAAACAACTTTGTTCAACAGATCAATCCGAACCGTTGTTTTGCAATACAAAGGAGATGATATGCAAGGTGTCACACGGCATTACCTTCAATGACAACATTTTTACGGAGAGCTGTATCATTATTCATTCTTTTGTCCTTACACCATTTTTGAATAAACAGACAGGGCCCTATTAAAAGTTTTTATTTCAACGATGCATTTATATGCCATGCATTTGCACGCTCAATCACCTGAAATCAAAGTAATGTCCCGAACATAATATTGTTTCAGTATAACAATGCTTTTGAAGCGCCCCTAATTCGTGAATGTGTCTGTCATCAAAGTTTCACCTGGACCCAGTTTGTTGTCGTTTGTCAATGAAAATCAGTGTAAATTGAATAAAAATCCAAAGAAGAAAATGTTTTCAAGTGGAACCCAATGATCTTGTTGGTTCCAATGATGAATAACAACTTTTCTTCGTGATTTGTTTTCGAAACGTATATTTTTTGAATAATTCATAAAACCGACATCTAAGTTAATTGGAACAGACAGTAAAATTCGTGACCTATTTTGACTTGACATATAATTAGAGACGACCCAATTCTGTTTTCGTCTCTTCTGTTTCTGCGCCATATATACATCGAACTATCAGCCCACGTAGAATTAACCCCGACAATGAAATGAAAAGTCCAGCTTATAAGAGAAAATATAAGAGAAATAGCTAAATAAGGCTGAAAACGAGGAATCTACATGTAAAAATCAGAAGAAAATCAGGAACAAAACCCACTATTTTCCAGCATTTTAATATGATTTTTTTACAGTATTCGAAAAAGTCACACCTTTTAACACGTATTTTTTGACGTGAAAAGCATACCCTTATTTTGAATTTACTTGACTAATTTAATACCCAAAACAATGTACGCGCGTACATCGCCCGGATTTAAAAAAAACTTCATATAGCTAATAGGCGCGTATTTTTGTACACGAGCATGATCCACCTTGAAATACAAGTGTCCCCCCCCCCCCCCGGATTTGGAGAAAACACTTGACAGGTAGCGTCAGTTCGTTAAGTGCGAATTAGTTGAGAAGATTGGCTCATAAATCGTAGACCATGTTTCCAATTTATGAATGGAGCCAAAGTGTGGGGTCACGTTCCCGATGTGTTTTTGGGCTAACAACAGTTGCTATGAAGTGGTACTTGCTGATAAATAAAAATACATAAAGATAAAAAAAAGGTACACTAAGAATATTGAAGGTGGAAGGATAGAGCCTTATCGGTCTATCAGCAACGTCAACATGCACTCTACAAACCGGCTATTCCAAACCTGACTAGCTACTCTGTTGATGGGCAACTAATAGAATCTTTATTATTATAGTATATTCTTATTATTAACCCTTGTCTACTGATTTTCATTGTTCTACCTGATTCCATTTCAACCGCCTTGATGTCTATTTATTGAACATCCAATTCCTATAAATTTGGTAACATACAGTATATCGAAGAGGTTCTTCTTCATTTGTATTTCTAAATATTGTAGAAACAAATTATGGCGTCACTATGACGTTCATAAGATAAGAACATATGAAAAATTACATGCATTACGAGTATAGGCGAGAGTAAAAATGATATTTTGCAAATCTACTGCTCAAAACAATATTTGTAACAACTAACACTTTTTGTACGGACAATAGGGGGTAGGTGAGATACCTGGGGACCAGGCAATTAGTCCACCCTCCACGGAAGGCTTATGAGTTAGTTTAGATATTCATATGAACCAGAGGGTATATGGTTGATTGAGTGAAACATAAGACAAATAAATATTACACAAATACTCAGTTATTATTGAAAATTACTTTTTTTAAAAATCAATAAATTAATCCACCCACCTTAATAAGCTATGATGATGGAAAATACAACCAAGCAAAATCAACAAAACCTATAAAAATTAATCAAAAGATATACGGACATTATGAAATAAAATAATGAGTATTTCAAAACCTTAAAAACGACATTTGACAAAATGCACTCAATAAGATCTAGAAAACACTGATATATGTAAGAATAGAATATTCCATTTGAAAATGTTCCCATGGGAAAAAAATGTAGAGATATTTCAAGAACATTCATCTTCCTCACTTTGGGAATTTTAGGTAAACCGTAAAATACCCTAAATTATATAATTCAATTGATGCATGTTTTAGAATACCGTCTTGAAAGTAATTACGTCATGCTAATTGAAGTTTTCAATACAATGCACGCACCATGTCTCGGTCTCTGTTAATTGAGTGTATTATAGTAATCACACAAAATCGGGGGAAAATGCAATCAGCTTTGGAACTTAGTCCTATCATCAGAACGGTCTGATTTTTTAAGGGGTACTCAGAACGTTGTTTCGAATTAGGCGCTTTCAAGAAGAAACGAAACGGTGAGCTCCCCCACAAGCATTGTACATTACAATGCAAACCTAATTGGAAAATGGCAATGCATAACGAAACTACCCTTGTGATTTTGCAAATTTATTGGATAGTTGGCTTTGCGTCGTACTGAGTTAAAGGCTGACGATTTCAAACCAGCGTTAGTCGTAACGATTGGGTGGAGATTTTACTTTAAACCACCTTTCATTTAACTTGCGTGCTAATGGAAATGTTTGTATGCCGAACACAGAGCTATATAAATTTACACTATTTTAACCCTCTGTGAATCTATGTATCATGATTTTAATAGTGGATGACCATCTAAAGTAGCCTTATTGGTACTACCTGGGGGGGGGGCAAAGAGGCATTATACCAGGGCTACCTCATACTATGACATACACGAAAATGTATGATGGCCATTCTGAAGGGTTAGCTTAAGCGAGAGAGATTATACAGGGGTCAAAATTGAAAAGTGGTCCAATGCTGTTGAATTGCATACCAAATTGTTCGTATGATCACAAGGATTAAAAAATGTATAGTTTGTGTTATCTCTGACTTACCCTTATAGAGTTATAAGCTGAAAACCGTTATTGTAGGTCAAAGGTTAAATTTAGCTTCGACAGGGGTCAAATACTAAAAACGCTTCAATTTCAGTGGAAATGGTCTCAAATTGTTTGTAACGTTATCACAAGCAAAATAAGGTATAGTTTGGACAATGTACAATGTATAGTTACCAAGTTAAACCCAACATTAACCCCAGCCCCTATAGGGGTATAGGGTAGTACTAATGAGGTGCGTAACTTGTTAATTTCACAATGCATTTATTATCTTTTCACTAACATAATACATAAAACATAACATAAACAACAGACAAACCGAAATGAGAGGGAAGGGGTTACAGGTATACAGGTAAGGCCACAGCCGCGCCCTGTAGGTCCGTAAGTTCTTATGCCTGGCAAGGCATCATCTAACATGGCAGGAGATAGTCATGTAAAGAATATTACGACCGCGAAAACGACAGCTGTCATAATTAATAATGACCTAACCATGGCAAATGCAATATATAAAGAACATTAGGGCAATTGTTATGTAGATGTTTACAGGGAGTAACAAATGAATTGAGATCTAAATTTCTTTAAAAGTTAAAGAACAAATTACAAATATGTTGAAAAGGATAAAGAAGAAAGAACAAAACAAAAACAAAAACCCGGTATGCTAAAGAAATTAATAGTAAATGACTTTTTATAAGGCATTTTTTGTAATATGCAGTGTTTTCAATTAGATTAAACAATCTATAACTTTTATACCTTGTATATGGCTACAGAAAAGCCTTAAAGTGAAAACAAAGCTGGTTTTATATATTTCAATATAAAACATGGGCTGAATTTGAGCTTTTTTATAGAAAGCTCTACATCAGTGCAAAAATCAGGATTTTTTTAGGGACAACTGTTATGCGATCTCTCTCGTTGCACCTTTAAAGGTATTTTTTATCTGGTGAAATATCGGGGAACAAGTTGTATCCACCAAGTAAATGACAATAATATTTTGTTTTTTTATACTTCGTAAAACACATATATACAGACATTCATATTTCCCTTAAATCCCCAAATGCCATTTTTGGTCACTTTTCACAAATCACGAGGCAGACCCCTGCCTTGTTTTTACGGGAAAGTGTTCATAGATCTAAAAACACAACTACCGCTACCTCCTTTTTTGCGGTGTTCGTCAGGTTGCTAGTCATTTTGCTGCAGGGACATAAGGGATATACCCAAATGAAGATGACATGTGTTATAGTCTGCGAATATATTTAAAATACATATGGCTAGCAGCATATTGGTTGCTTCTGCAAGTAGCTTCTGCAACTGCCAACATTCGATAAAATATATCATATCGCTTGCAAATGTGTATTCCACTTGTTCTGCTTTATCAGCTTCCTTAACAAATTCAGGCTCACGCGTATATATCCCTAACGTCCATTCAACCTTCAAAATCCACCTGACAAAAAATCACGGAGCGGACCCCTGCCTTGGGTTAGTGGGAAAATTGCTCCTAGATCTGGCAACAAAAATACCGCTATCTTACTTTTTGCGGTTTTGTCAGATTCTCTCCTCTAGGGACGTTAGGGATATATATATACGCCGCTGACACACATACGCCGTTTGCATTCACACATATACGCCTTTTGCATGCACACATAAACGCCACTTGCACGCACACAAAAATATTACAAAACATACCTGCGTGTCGTTGTAAAGAAGCACAAGTTCATATTCCGGCAAAATTGAATCAAGTCTATTAATGTCTTTAATTGCCATTTGAGTTCCAAGCAAGCTGTGGAAACCCTTGGATCCTGTTGTGTCGTTGAGAACAGAGAACAATCCACCGACATATAATTGTGTTTTAAAACATAAAATTACGGGTGATAGACTGCACAATATTGCAATCGTAAAGAAACAGGCAAAATATTTCCATCCCATTCTGAAGATTTGAGAAAACCTCGGAACAAAATATTGAAAGTCTATCTTTTGTAAAAAGCTAATAATGATGCTTTTAATACGACCGTAGAAAACAGTGACAAAGAGCGAGCGAATGTGTTGCTACTATAGACGTGTTTTGTTATACAGATGACCTGCTATGCATATTATCCTTCAAACTGAGACCACGATGCTTGTAATTTATACTAAAAATCGTGATCTCATTTGAACCGCATTTTCTACGCATTGATGTGCTTGAAAAGTGAGACACGTTCTGCAAAATGATGTGTTTCTTGAAGTAAAATATTATTACTATACTCGTTTATAAAGAAAATGGTCTAGGTTTTATTACAATTTTATGCAACATTCAGTATTTTTCAAGAATATTTTATTAAATTCGGTTAATTGACAGATCAAACTTACCCCTTACCAATATAGGTCACTTGTTAATTCTTTCAATTGTGTCAATTGTGTTAAGTAACAGAAGTGAAAGAACAAATTAAAATTTTGCATTTTTTCGGCAATTTAGCTTACGGGATTGGGATACGCGATTAAATAAACCAATATTAATCATATAGTTATTTATATATTTATTTATCTATTTATTTATTACCAAAAAATCTTTCGCATATGGAAAAATCTCTTTCTAATCATTTCGTAATGCACACGCTCACTGTGTAAACTAAAAGCTCGTTGAAGAACTCGTATAATATTTCCTCCGTTTTTATTGTTATATTAGTTTAGTAGCGCTTATAAAATTACTGAACACAAAGGTCCGTTCAAAATTCCAATCTATTTATTTATTTATTTTCCAAACATATTTCACATATGGAAAATTAATCTGTTTTAATCCCTTTCATCATGCACATTCACTGTACATACTAAAAGCTCATTAAACTCAGCATTAGTTTCCCTCCATTTTGCTGTCATATTATGTTTAGAGCGCTTATAAAATTACTGAACACAAAGGTCCGTTCAGAATTCCAATCCATATATTTCTCATACTATTATGCAGTGTCATGGTAATATATGACTTACGCACAAATAAGCATTTGAAATTGCATTTTTTAAATCTGAAATGTAGCCGCAAATTTGCCATTTTGAAATAAGCATCATCCCGTATGCTTGTCCTTGGCGGTGTTTTGCGAGTCAGTACGTTTGATTGGAACATAAGTCCTTTCACGATTCATAAGTTAAAAGCTTTCTTAAGCAATAATAGTAGTTTTGAAGAGCGCCAAGAGCGCCCCAATTGTCAAACTATTTGACATTTGTGCAGAGTTGTGTTGATAATTTTCTAGCAAACCAAACCCGTGAACGGTAAAGATCAAAGTTGCATAAATCGAGGATCTCCGGTTGTTATAACAACGGCACTGGAAACGCCAAATTTTCGTTCTTCTACACTGTTGCTCATAAAGTTGGAATATTTTTTTTCAGACCCAATCTTAAAACGTATTTCTATTTCAACGCCTCGGTAATCATATTAGAGTAGATGAATGATTACATAATAAGTCCCTACTACCCAGGTGAAGTGAATCCATGCATAATTTTGAATAACGTAACAATGCCTTTTGTTGGGAGCCATAAAAGTCCAGACGTCTGTTGTTTGTTCCTTTTCCCTGCTCCAAGCCTGTGTGCAATGAGCCCACGTTTTTCAGAGTCGGTTGTTACCTTTACAACAAAAAATGACACAGAGGTTCTCTAGGCTATACCACCTCCAACGGCATTGTCAATACGCCGAAGAGTGCTTGCACTCCGACGGGAAGGGTACAAACAAGCCGAAGTCGATGATTTCCTCAGGATATCGCAGAGTACGGGCTGTAAAATCTTCAGACATCATCGAGGGGTTGGTCATTTGAGGCCACGAAAATATATACGACGACCACGATTGACTACCAGACGAGATGATCGCCGACTGCTTAATCTGTGCTGTAGAGCCCCGAAAATGTCATCGAGCCGTCTTCGTCGTTTGTGGAGAAGACACTATGGAATCAACATTCCTCGCCAAACTGTAAAACGGAGATTGCTTTAACATAGTTACCAAGCAAGACGAATGACCAAATGTCCACGCCTAATCGTTCACCACAGAGTTGCTCGACTTCGCTGGGCTAGGGAACACAGAATATAAAAAAAAAAAAAAAAAAAACCTGTTTTTACTGTTTTTACAGAATGTAAACATCCAAATTGTTTTAAAACTTGTGGAAGTGATTTCAGTAAGGGTCCTTTTCATTATGTCTGAATATTTTTATGCCATTATGTCGCTTTAAAGATCAAAATTGCATAAATCGAGGATCTCCTGTTGTTATTTAACGACGGCACAGAAACGCCATATTTTCGTTGTCTACACTGTTGCTCATAAAGTTGGAATAATTTGTTTTCAGACCCAATCTTAAAACGTATTTTTATTTGAACGCCTCAGTAATCATATTAGAGTAGGTGAATGATTACATAATGAATCCCTACTACCCAGGTGAAGTGAATCCATGCATAATTTTGAATTACGTAACAATGCCTTTTGTTGGGAGCTATAAAAGTCCAGACGTCTGTTGTTTGTTCCTTTTCCCTGTTCCAAGCCTGTGTGCAATGAGCCCACGTTTTTCAAAGTCGGTTGTTACCTTTACAACAAAAAATGACACAGAGGTTCTCTAGGCTATATCTCCTCCAACGGCATTGTCAATACGCCGAAGAGTGCTTGCACTCCGACGGGAAGGGTACAAACAAGCCAAAGTCGATGATTTCCTCAGGATATCGCAGAGTACGGGCTGTAAAATCCTCAGACATCATCGAGGGGTTGGTCATTTGAGGCCACGAAAATATTTACGACGACCACGATTGACTACCAGACGAGATGATCGCCGACTGCTTAATCTGTGCCGTAGAGCCCGGAAAATGTCATCGAGCCGTCTTCGTCGTTTGTGGAGAAGACACTATGGAATCAACATTCCCCGCCAAACTGTAAAACGGAGATTGCTTTAACATAGTTACCAAGCAAGACGAATGACCAAATGTCCACGCCTAAGCGTTCACCACAGAGTTGCTCGACTTCGCTGGGCTAGGGAACACAGAATATTACAGCTCGGACACTGACGACAGTTGTCTTTATGGACGAGAGCCGCTACATCCTTGACCATCAAGATGGAAGACAAAGGGTTCGTCGATTACGTGGTGAGAACCTCCGAGATGAATGTAATCAGGAATCAACTCAAGGTGGTGGCGGCTCAGTGACGGTATGGGCCGGTATTCATTATGGAGCAAAAACGTCACTGGTGGTGCCAGATGGAAACATGAACGCCGTCTTGTACCTGGACATGCAAGAAGGGTTTATGCAAACAATTTTCGGCTGCAAGACAACAATGCCACGCCGCACAGGGCCACTGTAGTGAGAAATTTTCTTGAGGCAGAGGGGTTGGAGCAGATACCATGGTCTGCTTGCTCCACTGATATGAATTAACCCTATCGAGCATGCCTGGGATCCCTTAGGCCGAGCATTCAATGACAGGGACAATCTACCTCAAACTCTACAGGAGTTAGCTCAGGCTCTGAGTGGGACGCTCTGCCCACTGACATCATAAACAACCTTGTGGACAGTATGCCGAGACGTCTTGACGCACTGATTCATGCCAGGGGTGGCCATACTCGATATTAGTGACTGATTGACATTTAAAATAGTACTATTGAACATTTCGATGCATGAAATCACCCCAAAATGTGTTATCTGTAAAACTGACTGATGTGGAAAAATTGTAACAAAATCCTTAAATCTGCTTTAAAATCCCCCTTTTCCTTTCAGGCCAAGGACACAGTTCGTAAAGGGTTACTTGTGGACTAAGTTCATGGTGATATATTCCGAAGAGACTGATCAATCAAGTAGTGTGGCGATATACACCCTAGATACCATAAATAACTCACAATGTAAGAACCACTCCATAAAAAGTGGTAAAAATATTTTATTCCAACTTTATGAGCAATAGTGTTGTATGAAACATGGCCTCCTAACGCAATTGCCTCTAACTTGACTTGCGTGAACCGACGGAACAACGGGATGAGTGGAGACACTACATTGTGTTATTTCCCGGCTATTTCAAATTTTGAATGAAATATTGCAGCAGTCATTGATTTATATCGAAGAATTGCGAAATTCTTTCTGTAACACATAGGAATTGTTTTGCCTGTTGGAATAAAAATATGGAGTAAAATAAATAAAGGGTGAGGAGATGTCTTTAAAGAAATAAAGTGCAATGCTTGGGTGAATGACTGTCGCTATAAGCGGTAAGCTGGATATCCAACTGTCTTAAGGTAGCTCCTGAAAGAGGGCAGGGCTTGAAGTATGATGGAAATATAGGGTAAAATAAAATAAGAGAATAATTGCGGAATAATGTAATATCAGTTACAATCGAGGACGTCCTCGGTTGAACGATGTCTGCAGTGTAGTGGAAAGTCATGTATATGTGAATGGTGTTAAAATAATTATGTTTTTCTAATGTTTCTTGTCTTAGTCTCTACATACACCTAATGCCATGGAGGGACTGCTTAGTGGCCATGTTATACACGTAGACTTTCTCATATTTGGACATACGTTGAGGTTGAAGATGTGCGTGAACAGAACGAGGAGGAACAGGGTAGATCTTATGAACATATTACACCAGTTAAAAAAATGCATTGGTTGCCAGTAGTGTTCCGCATTTAGTACAAGCTATTAGTTTTTAACTTACGAATGTATCCATTGATTGGCACCAACTTATCTTCAGGAACTGATTTACGGTCATCTTCACAAATGATCCTTGTATCTACTTCCGTTGCAACTCTTTCTTATGGTCATTGTTCATTTTCCAAAGCTTCATCCGAACTCTGGAACAAACTTCCGTTACACAATAAGAATTGTCAGACTGCTGCATGTTGGTCAATTTAAATCTTTTCAAACTTGCTTTTGATGATTAATTTACATGTTTCAGGTATGTTTTGTACTTTGTAATTATTTAAGTATTACTTGTTATCTGTACTGTTTGTTTGTTTTTGTTTGTATAGCGCTTTGAGACCTCGGTGTAAGGCGCTTCTTATTATTATTACTATCCTTATTATTATTATATTTTCATCATGCAAGTAAATCCGAAGTAAATGCAAAACAGCCGCTCGAGGATTAAACTATTTACACGTTTATTACCACCTTTTTACGGTTGAAATTACAAAAGGCAAGGCGCATCGCAGTGACATTTTGAACCTTGATGTATTAATTGGCTTTAAATTTAGATATATAGATCGGCTTTATATTGGCACGGTTGGCGCTGGTGAGATTTTGCCCAGAGTTGATCTTGCCCAGCGTTGCCCAGCGAATGCTACCTTCCGAATGATTACAGTGGGACCGGTGTAGAAGTAATTATTGTCCGGCGTACTCATAGTCCTGGAACAATGGTGAACAATAGGGCAATCGATTCAGTTGACTCTTCACGCAACATTAGTTTCACGCTTTATTCCGTTATCGTCTGCGGAGCCCCGGACTGTGGCTCCCGCCGGACTATATCTGCTTTCACACCGGTTTGATATTTTAAGCCAATCAAAAACATTGTAAGAATGGTGGAGAAGCTGAAGGGGAAGCTAGAGCTCAAACAAGCGCGTACCCAGGAACCGCGCGCCCGCGAATAAATAAAATGAAAAAAAAACAAATTAAATGGTTCGAGTTCATTTATAATATTGTTCATGTATACCTCGTATGTAACGGCGTACGCAATTGGTCAATACGCGTCACGTGACCATGTGTAAATAACCGTTTATGCCTGGCTGCCGTGACGAACGCCGAAAGTGGTAAAAAATCATGCAATTTTAGACTGAATTTGATATGTAATGATTTAATTTTGTAAGTAATAGTTAGTAAAAAGTAAGGTATACATGAACGGGGCAAGTCCTCTGGCATAAACAAGCGTTCATACCCAAAATACTATGAATGAACCCCTAATTTTACACCACTCTAAAACATAGGCACGTGAATGGCACTCGTAAGATTTGAAACTACAATGTGAGCGTCTGTTTTACAAAACAATGTTTGAAATACGTATTTTATAAGCCAAAAGTATTTTTATTTGCCTGATTTTGTGGGCATTTAGTATTTCCACAGAAGGTGATGAATAACGAATTAACTCAAAGGGCAGTAATGGTGGCTACGGTATTCTTCTGTATACATACAGCTATATAACTCTTTTCTGGACATTGCTTTGTGAAATTTGTTGGGGTAATTTAATTTCAAACTGAAATGAACAATCATGCCATCTGCATTTAAAATAAATTACAGAATAAGCTTTTCAATGATACCTCCACATGCACACTGTGTGATGGGAAAAGTAGGTTATTCTTCACTTAAGTAGGAAATAGAATAAGGGGAAAATACAGCAAATTTCATCTCAGTAATTAACTGCAAGCTATTGTATCCATAACAATGCCAAGACCTCAATATCTTCACATTTTACAATTTTACTGCTTTATTTCATACATGATTATACTTAAAATACCAGCTTGAACTGTAACCCAAATAATACTTTGAATCATCCCTAATGATGTCGCCATAAGCATAATAGATTTTTAATAACCAAGGAAGCGAAGTATTGATAAGAGATACACCTCACTTCAAAATTTTAGGTTGCTAAAGGTAAGAAGCTTTATTGTTTTCAGAGTAAGGAGACCTAAAATGTAACATTGTGTTAAATATTTCAAACTGATTAAACAGTATTTTGTGAACTACATTCTTGATTACTTTTTGTTCAATGTTGACATCTATTGCTAAAGAGATAAATTAAGAACTATTAATTTTCTACCTTAATGTTCTGAAAATTATCATACAGTGTGTCTATGGGGGAGATGTTAACGGTTGTAACATTTGACACATGTTACAACCGTTATGAACTGCGGCTATATCTGAAAAGGTATGCAGTGTACATTGCTAGAATTGCACCTGAGTTAGAACACTGCTTCAGCAGTACCTAGATGAAATGGAAGCAATAGCTGGTGTGTAAAAATATTTCGTAAAATATTGACATCTGAAGTCCAAAAAAGGTTTAACACACACTGTTACAACCGTTATGTCAAATTAAACTGAGCTCTTATTTCTTACGCAAATAGGAACACTCGGCGATGTATTCAATTTTTGGTGGGCCCGTGTAATCTTTCAGTGTTACAAACGGAACAATCAGTTGTTAATATTATTCATACCACTATATTTATAATCAATACTTAAAATATTGCAAATTTATCCGAAGAAAGTAAACATTTAGAGCATAAAAATTGTTATAAAATAACCTTCCTTGAGATATTATGCATATTAATTTTGATACTTTTACAACGCTAAGGTGACGAAAAAATTTACCTATGTAATAAATTATGTTGAAATTAATTAAAACACTGACATATAATCTAAATAGCTAATTTGAAGAAAATGAATGAAAAAAATGGTATTGACAGGCGCGTCCGTGATACCAATAATCTTATTAGTCAGATTATTGAACATTCTGATATGCTTTTGCATTGGGGGATTATTCCCCACTCTTTGACAATTTTGGACTCTTGTCATTTGCACTACGGGAGCAATATTGTACCACTTAATTGTATACGTTCTTGTGCACTCACGTTGGTGTAGGGGGTGACTATTTTTAATTAATACACACAAAAAATATTTCGAAATCAGTAATAGTATTATTCATACCACTATTTTTAGAACCAATACTTGAAATATTACAATTTTATCCGAAGAAAGTGAAGTGGAGAAAGCACAAAAATTGTTATAAAATAAACAGGTGATCACTAACACACACACACACACACACACAATAAAATCTTTCACTTTTATCTCTCCTTGCCTAATACCTATACCCGTAAATTATGTGAAAGTTATATAAATCAGCATTCGACATTCTTCAAAATTGTACAATGAATTTCTGCAGCCTGATAGATACCTTTACTGTGTACTGTGAAACCGTTCAAATTTCGGTCTACGAGACGCAGATAGAGCACGTTGAAAAGTGCATTTACTTAAAAGACATATAAGACACGATGAAAGTTTAAAACCAATTGTCAGAACACAAAAGAACAGATTGAAAATAGGCTATTTTTTTGGCCAATCCGAAAAGTCTTATGAAAGGTATGTAGTGCTCAGATGGTTAAAATTTAGCCAGCAATATTAGCTAATATTAACTGTTCATTTCCATTGTTTGAACAACATAGAGCTTTTAGACCGAATATGTTTTGAGTAAATGAAGAAAATTTATGTCAAATTTGCTGAGTACCTTATTTACATGTGCACATTGCGTTTAGTCGCGTGATGTTTTTCCCTATATCAAGATCTCTCGACAGTCGAGGCAAAGATTGTTTGAGAACGTCTATGATGGATGACTGAACAGACCAATTACCGTCATACACGGATATTGGAAGAAAATCAATGTCGTTTTCCCCGTTGCTTAACAATGCGTATCTTTCAATGAAAACACAAAATGTGTTTATGGTATCACCCAGAAACGGAAATATTCCAGACAAAATCATATCTTACCATTCGGTATCCAAAATACTGGAAATTTAAAAAGAATAGAATTTTATTTTGACAACCCTGGGATTTGCCTGTTTTGAATTTTATGTTATCAGGTTAAGTTTTAGTCTGGTGCACTGATCTCTATACAATACAATGGATCGTTAATCTGATAGCCGTACTTGAAGCCACTTGACGGCCATATTGGTAATCCCAAAAGAGCCCAGCCAGTCATTTACACAAATGTGTTCCCATTGAAATGTGGATACGCGACACAACAGATAGGCCATGAGGCCAAAGCGATAAAAGATGCTCGGATAAGACCAAGATGGCGCACCCCTGGATAGACATATTTTCCGAAATAACTTCCCTAAAATTATAGAAATCAGTTATACGTGTGTTCTCACTTATAGTGTTATATGGCTCCCTTCATTTTTTTGATTGTAAACTTTTAAAGAATCTTTTTTTTTTTTTAGTTCTCAATTTTATTTGAGAAGAGATTCTCACGGGAAAAGTACTTTGTTTATATAAAGAGAGAAAGGGGAATTACCCCTAGTTTGTTTTTGCTCCCCTAAGTGCACTGGTTAGATTGCCACACAATAGGGAAGTGGGGAATTCCCCAAGGATGCGATAAACTTAGAAATTGTTATGTTTTGAGATTAATACATTGTAAGATCAGGGAATTTCCCCATCGGAGTTCTATATGGAAAGTGATGGGATTCAGGTTAAGTTTATGCATGATGCTGTTGTAATGTCTATTTTTAGACGGGGAACTTTGTGAAGTCAGTATATATTTAGATTGAGTGAAGTCTCGCCGTAAGCAGTTGCAATCAGCTATACAGTATGGTGATAGCTAGCTTTATCTACAATAATGGTAGATTCATGCTCCACCACAGGCCAGGATTATTATATTGTCATTCCATGTGAGCAGAGTGCTGTAAGTATTCTACTACTGTCGTCTTTGAAGCCGAAGTGCTGGGATCAAAATAGGGAGTCAAATTGCTGGACAGATTAGAAATCGTGGGTGTTATCTTGGAACTGATATACTGTGGATTATTATTGTCGTCGAGGGACTTATGTGTCCTTGTCGTCTTGAACTGCTGGACAAAAGTTATCGTCAGGACTGAGAAGATTCCAATGGAATATTACGTGAGGATTTATAAGCTGGACTTTGCATGCCGTCATTTTGTAGCCTTCGCTGTGAGGACATACCACGGTATCATCGTTGAACTGCAACGCTCATGTGGACATTAATGGACATTCTTGAGGGACAATAAGTATTTAACTAATTGTGTGTAAATGGGGTAAATTGGTTAGGTTAATAATGTTTTGGACATACCAAATTCTTGAACCAATACAAATCATTAAAAATCTGTTATATTGTATAAAATTCAGACCACTTGTGCAACAAGGGATTCATTATTTGTGTTTGAAGTATTTCTGACCTTTGACGCTTACCAAGACGTCCATAACAGAATTGGGGGCTCGTCATCCGTGAATGAATTTAGTAATTGAGCTTATTGTTGCAAGAATTTACACATTAAAAGTGTGTAAATTGTAAACATTGGCGGCAATTTGCCATACAAAATTTGTGGGGATTACATGTGTTACGACCATTGTAGTTGCGTTCACGTTAGTATATTGGGTTGTAGAGTACAATCACAATGGAGTTGATCCAGAAGTGTTCATAGGGCATATAACTTGGGAGAAGTTTGAAAGTGAGAAACCTTGCTGAGTTAATGAAACTAGCAAAGCATTTAGGACTTGAGCCAAAACATGCTATGAGAAAGCAATGTATGCTCAATGGTTAAAATTTAGCCAGCAATATTTAGCTATATTAAGCTTTCATAGGTGCCATGTTTGAACAACATATAGCTTTTAGACCGCATATGTTTTAGTAATGCGAATTTAACTTCAAATTTTGCTGATACCATTATTTACCTGTGCCTTGCTTTAGGTCGCGTGATGTTTTTTTTTTTCCCTATATCAGATCTCTGCCAGTCCGAGGCAAAGATTGTTTTGAGACCGCGCTATGATGGATGACTGAACAGACCAATTACCGTCATACACACGGAATAATTGGAGAAATCCTGTCGTATTCCGCCCGTTGCTTAACCATGCGTATCTTCACTGAAAACACAAATTGTTTAATGTATCACCCAGAAACGGAAATATTCCAGACAAATCATATCTTACGATTCGGTATCCAAAATACTGGAACTTTAAAAAGTATTAGAATTTTATTTGACAACCCCCCCTGGGATTTGCCTGTTTTTGAATTTGATGTTATCCAGGTTAAGTTTTAGTCTGGTGCAAATGATCTCTATACAATACAATGGATCGTTAATCTGATAGCCGTCCTGTGAAGCCACTGACGGCCATATGGTAATCCCAAAAGAGCCCAGCCGGTCATTTTACGACAAATGTGTTCCATTGAAATGTGGAAGCGACAAACAGATAGGGCCTGAGGCCAAGCGAAAAGATAGCTCAGGACTAAGGACCAAGATGGCGCACCCCTGGAAAGTACATAATTCTTCCTTCCGACATAATTTTCTAAATTATAGAAATCAGTTCATACTACTGTGTTCTCACTTTCTAGTTTGATTAATGGCCCTCCATTTTTTTCTATTAAACTTTTTAAAATCTTAGTTTATCCATTTTATTGAGAAGAGCATTTCTCACACGGGAAAAAGTACTTTGTTTAACTAAAAAAAGAGAGAAAGGTAAAACCCCTAGTTTGTTTTGCTAAGTGCAGACCTTTTGAGATTGCACTAAAAAAATTGCACAATATTGAAGTTGAGGAATTCGCCCAAGGTATGCTACCTTGAACTTGTTTATGTTTTGAGATCAGAAACATTGTAAGATCAGGAATTTCCCCTAGAGTTAATTATGGAAAGTGATGTGATTCAGGTTATTTTATGCATGATGCCTGTTGTAATGTCTTTTTTTAGACTATGGGAACTTTGTGAAATCCTTATATTTGAATATTTGAGTTAAGTCTCGCCGGTCAGCATTTGAAATCAGCTATACCGTATGGTTATAGCTAGTTTTATCTACAATAATGGTAGCTTCATGCTCCAACAGTGCCAGGATTTATTATAATTGTCATATCATGTGGAGCAGAGTGCTGTCATTATTCTACTGTCCGGTCTTTGAAGCCGAAAGTGCATGGGAATCAAAATAGGATTCCAAATTGGGACAGATATGAAAGATCCGTGGTGCTTATCTTTGGACTGATTCCTGTGGATTATAAATGTCGTCGAGGACTTATTAAGCCTTGTCGTCTTGAACTGCGGGACAAAAGTTATCTTCAGCACTGAGAGATCCATGGAATATTCCAGTATTTTAAGCGCTGACTTTTTTGAATGCCGGCTTTGTGAAAGTCTTCGCTGTGAGGCACATACCTGTATCATCGTTGCACTGCACGCTTCATGTGGACATTACTGGCCATCGCTTGAGGACAATACAGTATTAATAATTGTGGTGTATTGTGTAATTTTTGATTTATGAATAAAGTTTTGGACATACAAAATTCTCTGAACCAATTACAAATCATTAAATCTGTTATATTGTATAAAATCAGAACTCACTTGTGCACAAGGCTCATTATTTGTGTTTGAAGTTATTTCTGACCTTTGAACGCTTACCAGGACGTCATAACCAGAATTGGGGGCTCGTTACCGGGAATTGAATTTGATATAAATTTGAGCCTTATTGTTACAGAATTTACACATTAAAGTGTGATAAAGTTGTAACCATTGTGGGCACTTTTGCCATACAAAATTTTGTATGGGTTACAAATGTAACGACCAATTGTAGTTGTGGTTCAAGTTAGTATATTTTGTTTGTAGATTAAATCACATGGGTTTGATTGATCAGAGTGTTTCATAGGCAATAACTTGGGAGAAGTGTGATGAGCTGAGAAACCTGAGTTAATTAAACTAGCCAGCATTTAACTATGAGTCACAACATCTATGAGAAAGCAAGTCATCACCAATAATTTGATTGAAAAGATTGTCCAGGAAGATGTTTGGGATAGTCATATATGGATAGTATAGAAGAGGTTCTGGAACAGGGCACGACGTGATGTCGTAAAATTAAAAGACTTGGAATGCAAGGAAATTAGAGAAAGAAATTGAATTAGAGAAAAAAGTTGCAAATGAAAAAGAAAAGAATTGGAAATAGAAATGCAAATGAATGAGCTTCAACAAAAAAATGAATTGCCAATGAAAAAGACAAAGAATTGGAAAAGGAAATTGCAAAATGAAATGACAAAAGGAAATGAAATGCAGATAAACAAAGAGCTTGAATCTCAACTAGATGTTAGAACAATTGAACAACAGCTACTCATCAGACTCTCTTTCCACGCCCTCTGGTTTGGATGCGGCGAAAAATATTCGCTGGTTCCAAAATTTCATGAACAAGAAGACAAATCTTCTTACACTTTGAGAAATTGCCAATAGCTTGAAATTGCCCAAGGACTTGGACCTTTTTTGCTCCGTCCCGTGTTCATAGGTAAGCCCCCCAGCAGGAAAATATTCGAGCTCATGGTCATAGACAGAGTAGTGATTATGGACAGTTTCACCGGCAGTGCTCAAATCATATGAATTGGTACCAGAGGCTAGAGGCAAAAATTCAGATCTGTCAGAAAAAAGTAATACCAGACCCCGTTCATTTGCCCGTGTAAGATCAAATGTTTGATCTCTGGCTTCTCTCACGAAGTTTGGGCAAAATTTTGGTCAACTTAGGGAGTTGATGTTTAGTTGAAGAGTTAAAAAAAACAGTTCGACCATCAGTTCAAAACACCATCTGGATGAAAACAAAAGTGACAGTTTGGTGAAGCCAGCCGTAAGCGACGACTATGCTTTGCTCACAATTAAGTAATCTGTAGGCCCTACCAAGACAATTTACTAGGTCCACCAAGGTAACACAACAATAAGTCGGTTTCAAACAAGCATCTCATGGTAGCACACAGGAAGGGCAATCCCAGTCAGGTGTCCCATGAAAAGGGAGTAGGAAAGTAGTATGGTGCTAATCAAAAACTGGATGGACCCCAACTCACAGTTAACTATCAATCACTGTAAGAAGCCAGGACATACAAGGTCACGGTTTGGATATCCATGGCTATCCCACCCAATAGAGAGAGCCAAGTAGTCAAAACCACTGCGTTTTGTCTGCAGTTACTTTGGAGGTCACAAGTTCCTTCTTCTGTTCAAAAACCAAGAAAATCCACTCCACCAAATGGAATTGGACAAGGGATGACTTAAAGCCATTTTGTTTTTGGAGGATTTGTGTCACTTTCGTTGATAGTTTGGATTCCAAACCCATTAGAATATGCGGCCAACAAGACATTAAGCATGGACGACCCAAGGAAGGCCAGGGAGAGAAGGAAAATATTCAAAGAAAAAAGCAACTACACTTCTGCGCCATCTATGAGATTTGGTAAGATTCCCTTCCATTTGATCTTGAGAGTTCCACAGGAAATAGGCCATTTCTTTCATTTCATTTTCATTTATTTACCATATCCCATCAAAATATCACAAAAAACATACAGTATGATGGAGGATGACCGAAGCAGAGCAAAGCTCGAAAAAGTATGGCCACCATATTACTTAATATCGGTGCACAGGACAAGGACCAATAACAATACAACAAATACAACTTAGTGTATAAACGAGACAGCAAGACACGTGCGCAGACATATGTTGGCTAACATTGGCATATATATAACTATTAAAAAAAAAGGGAATGCTACACAAAGCTAGCATGTGAAGAAAATTAAAAAGCTAAAGACGGTAAGTGGTCCGCATCTCAAGTCAAGCAATCCGATCAAGCACAACCAGTGGCACTGACAAATATAAACTTCTCATATTATTGGCAGAAAAAGAAAAACCTAAGATGTGGACTACTGACCGCTCAACACGAGATGCGGACCACTGACCAGCCATAATTAACAATATCTTCAGAATAGTGATAATACTGAGATTTAGCCATGCCTTAACGCATTTAATGACACCGAGTTTGCGATAGAGGCATCATATCTTCCACCGATGGGAGCCTGTCTTCTGATCGTATTTCTAGCAAATCAGTAAAAATTTTTTGAGGACTATAAGATCAGAAGACCGGGTACCATACCTGTGGATGAAATCATCGCTTTAAAACAAAGAATCGGGAGCAATTAGCGGGAGAAAATATTGTTAAATTTATACATTCAATTTGCCAACTTTTAAGTTTATGTAATCATAGACCGTGATAGTATTTATTTTGGGCAAAAAGAGGTGGTTGAATGAGCAAGAAACGTGAAGCACAAGCCAGTTGCACACTCGACCAATACGTTTTTGCATACGGTGATGAATTTCAAATTGAGTGTTTTTGTCAGCCCAGAGTAAGTACAATAGTGAGTGAGGAGAACTAAGATTGTCTATAGAGAAATAATAAAAGTGTAAAGTCTGCTGTTGACACGAAATAACATTCCAGAGTACTTGGCTTACAAGCTTAGAATATGTTGAGGGTGTGTGTTTTCCAATTTTAACACTCATCCATGATTTACACCAAGGAATTTAAGTATAGAAACTCGATATATGGTTTATCAATTGAAATTTTAACGTCAGGATAAGTACATTGCTAAATTTCTAAAAAACATATAATTAGATTTGTTGACATTTAGCGACAATCGGTTACCTTGAAACCAAACAGAGATATTGGCGAGTTCAGTGTTAACTCTATCCAATGAATCCTTGAATTATTATGACAGCCAATAATTTGTATCTCTGCTAGAGAATGTAGAAGACATCGCTAGAATGTATGATTAAAAAAACATCATATCTATAAATAAAAAGTAAGGGCCCCAAGATAGATCCTGGGGAACACCACAAGTAATATCTAAAAAAAGAGGATTTATTAATATTATATGTTTTTTTTTTTTTTTTTTTTTAAGTAACTTTTGAACCACTCGAAGGCAACCGCGGATACCAGAATGCGAACGGTTAGATAGGAAGACTAATCATGGTTTTATGGGTATCAATGCCTTCGAGAGGTCCAACAATACACCAATTGCGTGATTACCCTTATCGAGTTTCCAGATCCACTTTGACCTTTGTCATAAGCTTGGAGAATTGCCATTTTCAGAAGAAAATTTGGGGCAAAACCAAATTGAGTGTAATGCAAAGATTAAAACGGGAATATCACTATAAGCCTTTAGAATTACACAGTGCAAGAATTTTAGACAACACAGAAGAACAAGAAATAATGCTATAGTTCTAAAGTCATGCATTAATCACCATTTTTAAAATGGGACGATTCTGGCATTTTTTCAGTTTAATCTGGGACTTGACCGACTGAAAGACAAATTGAAATTTACGCAAGGGAATGCAATTAAATTTTTGACCGATTTGATAATATCAGGTTTGATATCAGCAAAAACCGCACTATCGCTAATTAAGTGTTTTACATATGGAGACACTTCTTCTTCGGTCGTGGGATACCTAAAAAACGACTGACGGGGGATCACTTTATTCCATAAAGTTATTGAAAATTAAATTATTTAAAAGTTGTATTTTGTATTTTTCTATTATTATTTTATTAACAAAAGAATTAAAAAAATCAGATATTGTTTTTGGATCAGTAACTTGAGTATCATTATTGTCAGAAATTAAGAGGAAGAGTAGTTCTCTTTGCGCCCAGAATGTTATTATAAAACATTCCCTGTTTTGTTTCATATTAACTTAAATTCGCAATTTTTTCACTGTAATACGGTTTTTTTTTGAAGCTCTTATAAGGGTGAGACTATTCCGATAGTGTAACATATGCATCCGTTATTAACTCTGTTTGGTTGGGAACTGTCTTTTATATAGAGTTTTTCATTTACGTTTTATTGATTTTAATATAGACGAAGTGAGCCGGGTTCGTGGTTATTGCGTTCGAGACGATTGACTTTTGTATTACGTTTTATGTCCGAATGGGCAATTAGTTGGAGACTCAGAGAATTTTGAATGAAGGGCGTTGTAAGCTCATATAATTGGTAAAATCTGTAATAAAGTTCCAATCAACTTAAACTCAAATTATTGTAACAGGTATGATTCTACTTTGATTAAATGAGCGAGATGGGCCCTTGGTAATAGTGATAATTATACGAGATGGGAACCGATTTTGAAACCTGAAAATTGGCAAGAATGATCATAAGGTCGCAATAAAACACGCCAGAATTATATTTGATGTGTCAAACATTCTGTAAAAATCTTATCGATTAATGAAGCTGTATTCGTAGTAATTCTAGTTGGCCTATCAATAAGAGGAAAAATGTTTTGTTCTAAACTGTATTGCTGAAATCACTCATGGTGGGGTTATTATGGTATTGTAACAAATCAAGATTAAAAGTCGCCATAAATGTTAAGACTGTTGTTTTCTTCTGATGGTTTATTTATCAGCAGCTGAGATCTGAAAGAAACATATCCAGTATTAAGTTCTTGAGCGCGGTACATATTGCCGACAATAATTTTTTTGCAACTGGACTTACGATTTCAATGAAATAATTCAGAATGATCGTACAGCAATTGCCATCATGTGTAATGATCAATGTTTCAATCATCTCTATACGGAAAGACATAGTTTGGATATAAAGCAACACCACCATCCTTCTTCCTGCCACGACGAGCGAATTAACAAGATTATAATTATCAATATTAACAATGTTTGGATCGTCCTCTTTAAACCAAAAAGATTTCAGATAATGCGATTATAGTAAATGAATGACTAAACTTGGAAAGACGATTAATACAATCATAGTTCTTGTATATTTGATTAATCTTTCCCTGGTAATGGCCAGCGCACGATAGTGTTGAAAAAACCCCAAGTGCGCCTGGCCGATTCTAACCGGCGACCTTCGTATTACATGCCCGACGCTCTACTCTAACAACCGCTGAGCTATCAAGCCGGGTTGGTAAAGACGATAGATATCATCTATAGGTGTTAGTTCGAAGCGAATGACACCTTATCGAACCTAACACCTATAGATGATATCTAGCGCTCTCTACCAAACCCGCTTGATGCTACAGTCGGTAGAGCGTGTGCATTTATAGAAGGGTCGCCGTTTCGAATCCGGCAAGCGCACTGGGGGTTTTTCACACTATCGTGCGCTGGGCCATCTCCAGGGAAAGAATTATAAATATATACATCCTTGTCTACCTGGAGAACTAGTAAGTTTAATCTCATCATAGTTTTTGTTAAAACTTCTAGAATTTAGATTAAGATGAAGTCATCTTTGCTTATGTCATGTAAATGCATCATGATCAGTAAATAAGAACATCTATTAGAACATATCATTAACACAGTCTCAGAGTCAGTGAATTGTTAATTGGATCATTGGCCACAGAGGATTAAGTTTCAGTACTTAACAATCTATTAACTCAATAGTGTTATCAAACAAGTAGACAAAACATAATTCGTGATCATCTCATAAATGATTAAAAGGAAATAAATCTCCAGTACATTTTTAAAGCCAAACCAATCTTCATTAGGAGTATAGTCCGTATAAACACAACGAGTAGGGTAAAAGTTATTACAGGAATTACATAATTATAAGATTTACACCTTAAATTATTTAACATGTATTACAATGATTCGGTTGAAAATGTAAGTCAGAACACATATTATGACCAGTCATGTCAAGCCAACATAACATATAAACACGAGAAAACAGAATTAAAAAAAATCACTATTAGCCAACATCAGTGAGCTCGCTGAACACCAGGAGACCCTGGGTATGCCCGAGAGAAATTTATGAGCTAAAATGTAATTTGAGCCAGAAAGAAAACAAAAATCACTAACACTAATAACGACCGAAAGTAGTAATTAAATAACGATCACAAATAGAGTGTAATAAACAATGATAGCAGGACATAATACAACTGTATAAACTAGATATTCGCGGTTTCGCACCGTTTTTCAACTGACCTCAAATTAACTTTGACCTTGGCACATGACCTTTGAATTCGGCACATGCCCTTTGAACTTGGCACCTGACCTTTGACCTTGGCACATGACGTTGACCCTTGGCACATGACCTTTGACCTTGGCACATGACTTTGCCTCATTAACACTGAGGTCCATGACAATTACGTTGAACTCCAAACTTCAATAAGGTCAAACTTCCATATTAGAACATTTTTCAACTTGACCTCACAGGACCTTTGACCTTTCAACATACCTCATCAACATATGATAGATCGCATGGTGCACCTATGGCAGAAGTCTGGATCCAATGGAGTTCAACAACTTTTCAATTGAGCTCATTACAAAACAAATAATTTAGTGATACACACACACATCGCATATGGATTTGCTAGTGTCTTCCAGCAATAGCTGGTGGCCCACATGCCCACAAAAGGTAGGTGGAAATCAAATCAGTACAATGTCAACGGGGGGGAGGGGGGGGTGGGGGGGTGGGGGGGGGGGGGAACTGATAATATTACACAAAAATAAGACAGAAATCCCCACTCCAGCTAGTCTTGCCTTTAACCAGTGTGAAAGAGAGCCATCATAAAACTGACGCGAAGGTAACAAACGTAACGGGATCAAATCATGTTGTTACACAAACCTATTCGGCAATAAAAAGGCTGAAAGGAGATACCCTTCGGATTGTTATTAATTCACACACTGACCTATATATAATATCCCCGGATAGTATAAGCTTACATCCCAGAAAAGCATATACCTGATGCCCAATCACCGCCAGAACTTTCCAAAGATTATGCATATTTAGGAAATTTTTTGAAGGGCGGCCCCAATTATATCAAATTGCGATTTTACACGTTTGCATTGGAACTGGCTAGTAAATATACCTGTGAATGGTTAATAGCCTGAAATATGTCCTATGTGTAACAAACGAGGATTTTGTACTAGAATAAGTATTAATCGGGGTCCCCGATAATAATTCACCGCTGCTGAAAACGGCCTTCCGATGTGAAATAGCCGGGAATAGCGCTATGTCCGTGTCTACGCTCTTCCAATAGTTGTTTTAATAGTTCGGGCAAGTAAAGGGCATGATCCAGGGGAAAGGTATGGATTGTATTAGTTGTCCTCTTCAACAAAGGAAATGTGCCATCAGACTTGGTTTCTGGAATTGTTACAATTGGTGTTAGACAAGAACTCCCAGTAAAAGGGGTAGGTATCTATGTTGTTAGGGAATGATTTGGCAGGGGGAAAAGTATTCCCAGATCCCCATGAGTTGCCCAGGGGTGTGCCCTGTACAGTGGGATAAGTTGATGAGGAACTGAAATTTTGTCCCAGCAGTGCACGTAAACTAGGTCAATGACAGAAAAGCCTCACAGGAAAATGGTGAGCAGGGCTGGTGATGAGTCAAAATACTCATACATATAGAAGAGCGTCGAGGAATGACTGGTCCCAAATTTAGACGGTACCTTTCTCTCAACAGTAGAGGAATTGGAGGTCATCTTCCCTCTCAGGGGAGACTAAATTCCTCGTTAGTGAAAATCCAGCCCCTGAGCACAAAACAAAAGGGACAAGGCTGTGAAACATGAAAATCCAGCCGCTGAGCTTGATAGAGTTAGGACTGTAAAGGAGACCCTTTAAGCCATGCCAAGCTGGTAAATGAGCAGCACAGTGACCCAGCGCTTAGGAAATTAGGTGCGAGGGCATTGACGCAACCGGAAAGAATGAGCAAATTCCTGTATGTTTCTACTAGCAAAATGGGGTCCTCAATTGAGAAAAAGGCGGCCACCCGATGCACTTGTAGATGAAGATTTGAAGGTTGTGCATCAAATTGCAGTGCTTAAGGTATACCATAGGGAGGGAAGTGATAGGCATAGGCCCATGATAGTCCCATGCAGGACACTTAGGTGTGAGGAAAAAAAAACACCAGGGACAGAAGGTGGAGTCATTTTTATGGCCGACACTCAGAAAAGATGTGTCTGCGTATTTAAGACTGTCACACCATGTCAAAGGTGGCAACAAGCCCACAATCAGAAAATTCCTACGGCTCCCTTGCAACCAATACAGCATTTGATGAGCCATAGTAGGTTGTTAATAGATTGCGTAGGAACCAATGCCAACGACCAAGTCAGGAAATCAGGATTTACTGACCAACATGTGTCTTCACAAGATTCCTGAGGTTACCCTTGAGAAATATAGGGCACAGAATATAGTGAAAAGCTCAACAAGTTTTTCACCCTAGTAGGCCTTCCAAAATCAATTCAGTTGGATCAAGGATCAAATTTAATGTTCAGGTTTGTTCCAACATGAGTCATAGACCAGTTGGGAATTTCCCAGTACAGTTCTTCAGCATACCACCCAGAATCCTCAGGGGGGCCTAGAAAGGTCTACCAACAAAACATTGAAAAAACACATGATCAAAACTATTGGTTTGAATTTGAGAGGGAGTGGGGTGAGGGGAGGTCATATCCTGTTATTGTACCAGGGAGGCTGTACAAGAGTCGTTAGGATTCAAGTCCCATTTGAGTGGTGTTTGGTCACAAAGTTAGTGGACCATTGAAGCTACTGAAAGAAAAGTGGTTGTGTGAAAATCCTTGGATGTGAATTTGTTTGACTATGTGTCTCAATTTAGACACAGGCTCCAAAGAGCCACTGTAATTGCCAAACAAAATCTCAAACAGAGACAGGCAAAAAAATGAAAAACATGGTATGACAAAAGAAGCCAGGAACAGAGTATTCAACCACGGGACAGAGTTTTGGCACTTTTCCAATA
>JAMKCH010019678.1:0-21120 GCA_023653785.1 Ophioderma brevispina
TGTGATTTTGATTTGCTGTATATTCAATATAAAAACATAGGTTGAATTTCGTATTTTCTCCTAATCGAAATTAGAAATTTCACAATTTTTTGTACCAAAAGGAAACATTTTCTCAACTTTTCAGATGGGATATTTCTGATGGAAAGCTTTACCATCAGGGCAAAAAAAAAATCCGAATTTTGCACATTTTTTAGGGACACCTGTTTATTGAAATCTCTCGTTCACCTTTAAATATCATCACGCTTTCAAAAGAACTAAGGCAATTTCTCAAAGGAATGCCGCTGCTTGGCGCAAGTCGTGCTTTTCAAAAACCAGGCTACCTTTCGCCTATGACTTCTTAACAAGTAACATGTCAAGAAATACAAAAATAGAAAACGGTTTCATTGTTCCATACTCTCTCCTTTTTAAAAAATTCTTCTAAGTGATTCTCTAATTTTTTTAACTTCCTTCAAGTTCATGCAGTATAAACGCTCTAAAAGTGATCAGAAGTTGAAATTAACTTTGAAGTCTTACAAATGTATAATATATCATCGGAGTTCATCTTTTTCTCAGATATCATTATTTCTGACGCTTAATATTACTACACGTACGTGTACTAGGGTATTTCGAGCTGTTTTATTTTATCCACTCAGGTTGTCCTGAAGATGGTAGGCCTAACAATAATGATTGTACCGTGGCGGGCGATTCGAGAGGGAGTGGTTGACCAAAACTGAGACACTCTTCTAAAATGTCATGAAACGTAGAGGTCTTTTTGTAAAAATGTTCATTTTTTTCCCAAACACTAGGGGGTCTTAGGGTGATAGTGGTAAACCTGAATTTTTTTAAATAAAATATGGGGTGTTTGGTTGACAGCGATGCTGAACTAGGGGGTCTTAAGGTACACACAACCATTGCCGCCACATAGATTTGGTGTTGTAAAATGATAGTCAGAATAATGGCTGCGGGGACTATAATCGAGTTCCTTTCGTTTTGGAAAATACGGATTATATGAATACAAAGAGAGAAATTCTCTACAAACATTCAAAATTTGACGAGAACAATTAGGTTTTTAGATTTTAGATATTTATGATTTTTATAGATGCCTATTTTCACGGCAAGGGTTGGTTACTTCCGACTCTTAGGCCTCGCATGCACCTTGTGTGTTATACACGTCACACTTAGATTCCTTCAATTTCCATGTTTTCCTTTCAAATGTCAGTACAAATTCAATCCTTGGTCTGCTAAAAAAAAATTTGGTCAACAAAATCACAGAATTACTAAGAATATCTCCAATTATACACAAAAGAGGTACACAGTCGTGATAAACCTCGGACTGATATAGGCTGTGTCCACTTAATAGTGGTGTGTACCAGGGAACAACAATCAATGGGAATTGGACTGTGGCTTGTCTCCGATTCCGTAATTCAGATTTTTATGTTCATTCATCACACTCGTTTGGAGCTTCCGCGGTTTGGGATATTACAAGACCCGTCGCAGCCTAAGGGAATAACATACGGCCCATAATGCAATGGGCATAGAAAGCAACCAGATATGATTTGTATAATGACTATGTGCTATGTATAATGAGCTATGCTATCAGAGAAGATAGCATTAGCAAATAAGTTTGAACGCAATCGTCCAATGGCGGGGGTGCCCTGAGGTGTCACCAATTTGCCTAGTCACTGTCAGGCGGCCTGTGTGTACCCTTAAAGGTCCATGGCACGATCGATAATAGCATCGTCCCCAGAAGCCCCAGATGTTACCAGAAGTGGTCAACATTTTGGTATCAGAAGAAAGCTAATATTTTTCTCATTTACCTGTGAAATCTTAGAGGCCACAATGATGTTTGGTGGGCAGTATGAGCGACGATGTGCCCCATTTGAGTCGACCAATAGTAATTACACAGTACTCTAGGGGGGTTACAAAATCACGTTTTTAGCTCTCGCATCAATACGAGATGAAATATCGGCGCGAAACTTTACAGATGAGGTTTTGGAGTGAAGGCCAATCTATCAACATTAAAACTTCTTATTAAAATCGGGCCATCCCCCTTTAAGAGTCTTATATACGTATCACTCCGAAATCGGAGGCAGGATGAGGGAGGCCAGGGTGGAGGGGGGGGAGGGGGGGTTGTATTTCTTCCACGGCTGTTTGAAAGGTATGTTTTATTATTTGCAAAATCACTCCCTCATTGTTGAAATTCGCTTATTTTTCATGCAAATTAGGGACCGCTGATTATTAGTTATCGATTTTTTTTGATCAAAGAAACGCCGCCTCTGAACCATTGTCTGAACCTCAAGTAAATTGATTTTGCTCGTTCGGCGGCTGGACTTGACCGTCGAAGGTCCAGATATCAATTGCGTAGAACGTAATATTGCTAGCATACGACAAAACAAGCTTAATATTGTTTTATAAATGGAAATCATAAATGACCATGTTTAAAAAGCTTATGACTAACCAAAAACATGAAAAAATCGGGTGTGAATTGTGCGCTTTGATTTTGGTGCACACCACGGCCGACCTGGCGAGTCATGATGAAGTCAACCATGTCAACAACAGAGCATGAATAGTCGAAGTCATTGAGGTTGAACTTGAACCAGGTAGGCCTACAATTCCCTAGCAAGGCTAGCAATTCAAACACGATAAATATCAAATATCACGTTGAAGCTGTACAAAATCGTGCAAGGATTAAAGATGAAATTGAAAAAACATATAAAAAACTTAAAATTACCAAATTAATTGCACACGTAGCATGTTATTTTTTTATCTCACTTCGACAAATTCACATATTTTGGCGCCAAAAATCTAAGCAGACGACATTTTTGTCGTTAAATTGATTTCGGTTTGTTCGGCCATCTCACCGATTACTGCGATACCACTCATAGCTTATATAGGCATATATTAGTGAAAATAGCGCCAAATTTGACTAAATTTGGACAAGATAGCTCAAGCTCAAGCGGACAAGATGCTCATCAGGTAAGCGCCGACTCAGTGTATGCTCATCCATGCGTATAGGCGTGCGTTCGAGCCCTGTGAGATTCAGCTATCTTGTAATTTCCTTGGACAAGAAATTAACCGCTTGGTTGTCTCGATTTACCCATGCGATATTTGGGAAACTGGTCCCGGCTGCGATGGTTTATCTCGATGTAATGTTTGCTGATAAGGGAAAGCGCTGATCCTGATCTGCTGCATCCCTCGAAATGATGCTAAATGGTTTATGGTATGACAGGGCCACAGTGATCAGCGACCATTTGTGAAGCGCTTAGAGGCCAATAGCATAGGCGCTATATCAATCTCTTTATATTATTATTAATAATTTGTTACATGGTTAATGTTATTAAAAAACCCCATTTAGCTCATTTATCCTAAATTCACATATTTTGGCGCCAAAAATCTAAGCAGACGACATTTTTGTCGTTAAATTGATTTCGGTTTGTTCGGCCCATCTCAACGATTACTGCGATACCACTCATAGCTTATATAGGCATATATTAGTGAAAATAGAGCCAAATTTGACTAAATTGTTACATGTAGCCTATTTTAGATCATTTATCCTAAATTCACATATTTTGGCGCCAAAAATCTAAGCAGCCGACATTTTTGTCGTTAATTGATTTCGGTTTGTTCGGCCCATCTCACCGATTACTGCGATACCACTCATAGCTTATATAGGCATATATTAGTGAAAATAGAGCCAATTTGACTAAATTTGTTACATGTAGCCTATTTTAGCTCATTTATCCTAAATTCACATATTTTGGCGCCAAAAATCTAAGCAGACTACATTTTTGTCATTTATATTAAATTTTTTTTGGAAATTCGGTTTGTTTGGCCCATCTCCCCGATTACTGCGATAACCACTCATAGCTTATATGGTCATATATTAGTGAAAATAGAGCCAAATTTGACTAAATTTGTTACATGTAGCCTATTTTAGCTCATTATCCTAAATTCACATATTTTGGCGCCAAAAATCTAAGCAGACGACATTTTTGTCGTTAAATTGATTTCGGTTTGTTCGGCCCATCACACCGATTACTGCGATACCACTCACAGCTTATATAGGCATATATTAGTGAAAATAGAGCCAAATTTGACTAAATTTGTTACATGTAGCCTATTTTAGCTCATTTATCCTAAATTCACATATTTTGGCGCCAAAAATCTAAGCAGCCGACATTTTTGTCGTTAATTGATTTCGGTTTGTTCGGCCCATCTCACCGATTACCGTGATACCACTCATAGCTTATATACGGGGTTGGCCTGAGGTATTAGTGAAAATAGAGCAAATTTGACTAAATTTGTTACATGTAGCCTATTTTAGCTCATTTATCCTAAATTCACATATTTTGGCGCCAGATATCTAAGCAGACGACATTTTTGTCGTTAAATTGATTTCGGTTTGTTCGGCCCATCTCACCGATTACTGCTGTACCACTCATAGCTTATATGGTCATATATTAGTGAAAATAGAGCCAAATTTGACTAAATTTGTTACATGTAGCCTATTTTAGCTCATTTATTCCTAAATTCACATATTTTGGCGCCAAAAATCTAAGCAGACTACATTTTTGTCATTAAATTGATTTCGGGTTGTTCGGCCCATCTCACCGATTACTGCGATACCACTCACAGCTTATATAGGCATATATTAGTGAAAATAGAGCCAAATTTGACTAAATTTGTTACATGTAGCCTATTTTAGCTCATTTATCCTAATTCACATATTTTGGCGCCAAAAATCTAAGCAGACAACATTTTTGTCGTTAAATTGATTTCGGTTTGTTCGGCCCATCTCACCGATTACTGCGATTACCACTCATAGCTTATATAGGCATATATTAGTGAAAATAGAGCCAAATTTGACTAAATTTGTTACATGTAGCCTATTTTAGCTCATTTATCCTAAATTCACATATTTTGGCGCCAGATATCTAAGCAGACGACATTTTTGTTGTTAAATTGATTTTGGTTTGTTCGGCCCATCTCACCGATTACTGCGATAACCACTCATAGCTTATATGGTCATATATTAGTGAAAATAGCTTGAGAGCCAAATTTGACTAAATTTGTTACATGTAGCCTATTTTAGCTCATTTATCCTAAATTCACATATTTTGGCGCCAAAAATCTAAGCAGACGACATTTTTGTCGTTAAATTGATTTCGGTTTGTTCGGCCCATCTCACCGATTACTGCGATACCACTCATAGCTTATATAGGCATATATTAATGAAAATAGAGCTAAATTTGACTAAATTGTTACATGTAGCCTATTTTAGCTCATTTATCCTAAATTCACATTTTTGGCGCCAAAAATCTAAGCAGACGACATTTTTGTCGTTAATTGATTTCGGTTTGTTCGGCCCATCTCACGATTACTGCGATAGCACTCATAGCTTATATGGCCATATATTAGTGAAAATAGAGCCAAATTTGACTAAATTGTTACATGTAGCCTATTTTAGCTCATTTATCCTAATTCACATATTTTGCCTCCAAAAATCTAAGCAGAAGACGACGGTCGCGTTTTTTGTCGTTAATTGATTTCGGGTTGTTCGGCCCATCTCACCGATTACTGCGATTACCACTCATAGCTTATATAGGCATATATTAGTAAAACTATAGCAAATGTGACCTAAATGCATAGCATTTCAAGCTATTTTATCTCATTTTAATCATTTAGACTAAATTCTCCCATATTGGCGCCCAAGTGTATTCAACGACATGCGTGTGTTTTTACCTTACTGCAGTTCATTCCCACTATCCCTCTGAATAATACGGGACAACTCAAGGCTAATTCAATCATATAGTAGTAAAGTCTAGCCACCTAGACTCAATTTACAACATGGCCGGGATATTTTACTAATTCAGACTAAATCCAAATACATTTTGGCGCCAAGTGTTTATTCGGACCACCGTGTTGTACATATAGTTATCTTATACCAAAGAGGTAAAAGGATTACAGGTATATAAATGTCCTTCCCAGTAGTGAGCGGGGCGGCCTTTAAAATATTAGTGCGTGAACGAGGGCGCTGTTTTAACGCGCTCGCGCTGCGGTCGGGAGTGTGCGCGGGTAAGTGGCAATTAAGAAATCACCGTTTCAAACCTGAAATCAATCACCACATGCAAACATCATACTTGATTAAAATGAATGATTTATTGACCTTAAGCTCATCTTTTAAAACACTTATGATAAAGGATACACCAATGTTTGATTTATGACGCAACTTGGCACACTATAATGTTTATAGCATCTTTAGTTTTTCAGTTATACACTTATACAGCATGGCCAACCATACTTGTTGAACACTTACACATTTTATCATGGAAGCCCCAAATATTACAAAAGTACAAGGGTTGGACCCAATTTACACATGTGTGAAAGTTCTTGCACGTTTCGCAATTAATCATATTTCACTATTACAAGGGAAATTAAATTTCATGGCATCACAAAAGCACCACTGGATTTGCTGTTACACAATTGTCAGGGACCAAGAGCCTGACATCAAACTATTTGTTTGGTGCTCCACAAAAATACTACCTCAAAGCATTACCTAACGACCCAGAACTGATACCACAGTTAGGGAGTGATAGGGGTTACTTTACTTTTCAGATACCCTAGTGAGAGATTGATGTTACGTGTGGTCTTGCGCAACAACAGATTTCTAAAATGTCAAATACCAAACACCACATTTTACATCAATGGCCACCTATACTTTAAAGGCCTATTGGATCAAAACATGATACATGTAAAATTCACATGCAAAGTTACCTCTAAAACACTATCATTATTTTACACGTTGGCTCATCATACCCAAAATAAATTACGTTGTACACTATCAAATTCACTTGTTGCAAGAATATGGCAAGCAATCACTCAATGTACCACATGACCCGACATCCTGTGTGGTTCGCAATTAAACAGGCACAACCCAACCCAGCAATTTTAGCACAGCTCGTTGCTCAACTTCCTCACTTTGACCCACACCCGACCTAAGTATTTCTACGTCCTAAACGATTACGCACCTTGGTCTTTGGGTGTCACCCATCACCCGATCTGAGGAGGTTCACAAAATTTCTTACAATTACCTTCAATAAGTTAGTCGTGCATTTGCATCTAAATATCACCATCTGGGACCTATAAAAAACCGCACATTCCGGTCTTACACTTAGTTTATGTAAACTCATAACACATAATTATCCAATGTGTTGCACCGTTAGCACTACCGCAATTCTACGGACACACCATGCAACACATGCAAGGTCAATGCCACTTACAACAATTACAAAATCCAAATATTGTAAAAATCAGACATTAGTCAAACACAGAGTCTACCGTAATCACTAAGTTGTTCTCAGAAGATGCGACACTTACAATTTGGACTCGATTTAAAAACCATGATTTTTTAAACTCGCTTTACATTAACTCATATTCAAACAAGGTCACAACTAACAAATCATTTTTTTACCAAAAGACAAACTCACACTTCAACTACCCCTACTCTAGCCTATACTCGGTCCATCACCATAAAATCACCTAATCTACCCCTCCAAAAACTCTGTTTCCACCCATACACCTACCCATCCCCAAAAATGAGCAGCGCAATCATCTCCTACAAGCATTAATGCAGTTGCAGGCCAACTCAGGCCGAAGGACCACGTCAGAGACCCAACTCTGCAATAGGAAACAAACTTTACCTGCCCTAAAAATTAGTTACATATTCCACCCTCAACTATAACTCCACAAAATCCAAGATCTAAATACCCATAAATAATCTACCCCACCAATATAATCGAATACCTTACTCCCTTAAACTCACCAAATAGCACATAACTCAGCAACTAATCAATCTCTCCGAACTCGACTAATATCACTTCAAGAATCTAGCAACTACACTTCTTACCACAAACTCAACATCATTCCTAATACAGCCAAATGGCCCCCAATATTACTTAAATCCAGCAAGGTAACACATATGGCCACAATACGACACGTATGCGGACCACAAAAGTGCATGTACATGTATGTTCTTACAGGTGTCAATTACTAGATTAGTACTACTACTACTACAAGGACCGATGTACAATTTCAAGCAATTAATCACAAAAATTAGTCAAACCTTGCTTTTCTTCAGTGTCAACTTGCTCTCTTATGAGAAACTTAAGAACACATCATTACCACCATGATAACTTGTGCACACTTGTACTTTTGTGCTGTTTGCAACTCACTCTGTTTGCACAAGAAAACCCGTATTAAAGCCTGATCAGTGCACTCTGATATTTTAGTTATGTAATTAATCAATTCTAAACTCAAAGATTTTTCTCATCAAAAAACAAACTCCCATTTATCCCTTCTAAATGCATGTTCACACATTCATTAGGAGATTTCCGCGTTTGTGGTTGGTCGAGAAGCCGGTCATAAACAAACGTTTGTAAAATGGCCCGCAGTAATAGATTTATTTCGATCACTTTTGGTGTAGGCATGTAGAAAGAGTTAGACGTGTGTACAATGATCATGGCAGCTATGGGCTTCTATTTTGCCTCCAAAATAATATTGACAGCCCAATATACTTTGGACCTGTATATAAAAAAAAAGTATTTTTTCGAATATGTGTTGAATTATTATAACACCAGAAAACACGATTTCAAATATTTTGCATGGTTAGGCACATCGAAGCACACCCCCTAATTTGTAATGGAACATCCCATTGATACATCAATCCGTACTGTTTTCTCAAGTGTGAAAAAGACGAAAAACAGATACATGAAGAAAAGTGACTTTGCAGCTGATTTTTGGAGGATTTTTTTACGGTATAAACATGCAAAACATAATGATGTGTGAACGGGGCTCATTCATGGCAAGGTTGGTAGACCTTCTACCCTTCGCGAGGGCGGCCGGCGGGGGTCGCTTCGCGACGACCAGCGCGGCATTGCCCTCGGTCCAAAACAAGCGTTTACTCATGAAATCCATGACTGAAACCCCTAATACCTCGAATAGCAAACATCACATCTGTTTACAAAAAGGACACACTGCCGAATCTCATCAGTGTTAATGTGCCGTCTGAAGTGTTTATATAGCTTTAACTTCACAAAAACATAATTTGCTTGATTTTTCAATATTCCCAGCCCACCAAAAATGCATGTCTGAACTCAAGCTCTTCACAAAGTAAAACCCATCTCCTAACTAGACTCACACCCCTCCTAAATTAAGTTTGACCGTCATAAATTTGCAACCACCCTCAAAATCAGATGGCAAACAACCCATTTTCTACTATGGTGTGAATCTACTACACACAATTAAACACCATTGTTACACAAATGTTGCTGGCCAGCAATAGGGTAAAATCAATCACAAAAAAGTCAGCGTACATGTACCCCGGGTCATATATACAGGGTGGCGTCGTCGTCTGTCGTCGTCCATGTTTAAGTTAGACTAAAGTTCATTGCTCTCCAGTCGATTGCGTAAGTGACGAAATTAAACATACCATCTCGTTGGCTGCATCTCGAAAGAAAAGGTTCGCTAGTCGATTTACAAGCTGAGACAGTACTCGCACATTTTTGATGAAAATCAGCGAAATTTGTGCTAAAGTCCAGGCGTGCGAAACAAAAGCGAAATGTGTGTACAGTCCAAAATGTCGAAGGGCCCATAAGCATCCGCATCTTCACATCACACCTCACTCCCTCTCCGTTGGCTCAAAGTTCAAACAAAATCGAAGTACAAATGAAGCTCTCTACTGTTGGCACAAAGTTCAAACAAAATTGAAGACAAAATGAATGCGATCAAATCTCGGCTCCTGCTCAAGTAAGTTCAAACAAAATGTAATGGAAATAATTTGCTCAAGTCTCCATGCACTGAAATCGTTCTCACGCTCCATCTCTGAACCCTGTGTACTACAACGTTATAAAGTCATCCCATTTCTCCCGGTGTCTCCAAAGTTCTCTTTCTTCCTTCATCACGTCCGTCCATCGTTCACGTCATCGCAGTCTATCGTACACCACATCATCTTTCATGATGTTTTCTTCATCATGTCAAGTCCTCGTTCGCTCTATGTTTTCGCCATCACTAGTCAGGTCCTCGTCCTCGTCTCGTCTGAAGGCCGCACCAAAAGTTTCGCACACTGTCACCCTAAAATTGTCCACATGACTCAATTGACCAATCAGCTGCGCAGAAATTCTGGGATTCCCTTGTTGTCGCAAGAACTTGTTACTTCCTGTGAAAGTGCGTATCAGGTGCAAAGTTATGCTCGACGGGCCTTTGATCTCTGCCTTTGCGTACAGCCGATATGCTGGAGAAAGAAGTAGCAAGGGAGCACCAGGGAAATTCTGTTACAGTAGGAACACGAAATAATTCAGTATTCACCACATATATCGAAATGATCGCCGAAATATCGCGATTCGCTCAAAATATCGGCGCATCCCTATGATGAATTAATTGGCTTAAACACGCGGTGGATCATCCAATCAATCGATATTTTTAGTAGTGGATGACGTCAGTTTTATATCCATATATGGTCATTTTGAATACTGCCCTCAGTTTTGAAATTGGGTAATAAAAAATATGTAACTCAATGGGCTCAAACAGCCGTGCTTCAACACGATTATAGGCCTACTGAACATGATGTGGATTAAAATCACGAGGAACGCCAACTCCTCCCAACGTGCAATTAAGATAACCCTTCCCTTTTCCTTGCACAGTGAAAACATAATCAATGCACTGTGCCTGTGGGGTTGTCGAATTCTGCAACTTTGTCTGCCTCACTATTGACTGATAAGCTACAATTTTCAATGAGATTTTCGTCCAAATCGCATTTGGACTGGTGCATATTTTAATAATACTTGCCAAGCCATTTAAATGACTATTCAGGTCACCTATCAGACATCTTCAACTTCAAGTTCGATCGGCAGCTTGTGACAACTAACAGTTGGCATTGACAACACTGTTTGCAAGTTTACGTCGATGTGAATAGACCCAGTCCCTCTATCAAGCAACAGCCACTATGAGCCGTGGTGCTACTACCAATTGACGACTATACAGACTCAGGTTATATAGTTTGTAACCGATGCCACCTCACTCAAGACCAGACAGAAATTAATACTTCATGCATGCATGTTATTTTCTATTGACATCAGTAGAAAGGTCTTTTGGACTCAAGCTAATGTAGGCCTAACAATCTCTTCAAAGTGAATGGCATGATGATCACAGATAATCTGGCTCAGAAATCACTTGTCAGAGTACGCAAAATATGAAATCTAATTCGGCTGCATGGTTTAAAGCTAGAATTAGGACGAAAGTGGAACAAACTCAAAAAACTCCTTGTTTAGGCTACCTGACAAAGTGATGAGAAAGTTAGGTAAACATTCTATGGTGTTATTCTTTATAATAAACGTTCGTATATTAGTTTGATTCGACGACAAGTATTGTTTCCTTCATTTCATTTATTTAAAAATACATGCACTTCAATGTCGTTTATCAATTTCAACTGAATAAAGGCCTATTTCCCCCTTTCAGAGAGTGAAACGTCACTCTGACGTATTCATCCTATCAGACACTGTTGGTGCAGATTTGACCTCTCGACTTCTGTAGAAGTTCCAAGACTTGCAACCTTCCCGCTCCCCCTGCGGCTGTGTTTTGCTTCAATGGCGCCCCTGGGGGTTGGTAAAAGTTTGGGACCGGCTGGTGATAGTTTGGTCAGGTTGCGGAGTTTCTTGGGAATTCTACAGTTTTTGTACCTCTCTATAAAGCACGATAATACTTCAAGATTGACTAAGCTGAGTAAATTAAGGACTTAGAGAAGTTATATATGAGTTTCGGTGGTGAGTTATTTCGTCGTCATCGTCTCTGGGCTTCAGGTAATGAGTATAAAGCCAATGGAATTGGATATTTAGTTTCCAGTTACCCGCCCGCCCCGAATTTTCATTTTTGTCAAAACTTTCATAATTTTGGTTAAAAGTCATATTTTTGCAAATCTTAAATACAGATCATAACTTTCGGCTTCTCAAAATATCAGGCATGTCATTGTGATCATTTTAACATATTTTTGTGGCTGAGGGGATTTACTTAGTGGTTAATAATGAAAATTTTAGATTTCCCTACCAATGCTCCTGATCATGCTCTGCTATCAAGCTTACAATATGCATCTTGAAAAATTGTTGATTTTTTTGAAGGAAATATTACTTAAAAGTATCTAACTGTTATAAAGTCTGATGTTAGATATATGAATTTAGGTGTAGACACCATCTTATACCAATGACGTACACATTTATATGAAATCTTGAAAATAATGAATATAAAATAGTGCCTCCTTTTTCGAACAGCTTCCAAACCGGAACTAACTATCCAATTCCATTGGCCTAATCAGATGGGAGAGCGTTACATTATCGGAGTGTACTACCAGGAATTCTTCACCCTTATCTGAATGTATGTATATCTCAAATTCTGAACATTTGTTTTTGCATATACTTGAATGATGCATGCAGTCCGACTGCTTTTAGCCAGAAGGTATGGTGGAATCGAGTAATGTGCTCAAAAGGTTTTTTGTTAACCGTGAGGATACGTAGTAAGTCTATTTTACTTTACACCGTGATAACCCCCCTGCCAAGAACTATGGCACAAGTGGGCTCAACCAACAACCTGCCTAACTGTTGCTGCCCTCTAAGCATGTATGGATGCTGGCACTTCGCCAAGAGCTGGCACAGTTAATCAGCCGAACCAATCCGATTGCTGATGACAACCAAACCATGGCTACTACTGACCAACCTACTGATGACGCCATCCAATGCCGCCAGAGGTGGCCCACCCATTCGGGGCTTTGACGGCTCAATCCACCTGCCGTACAAAGACAGCCGCTTGCTGGACAAATGCAGCCATCTGCTGAACATTGTGATCCACCTGCTAATAATAGACCAACTACTACTACTTCGTCCCACTACCAGCCGTGGGCCAGATGTGAACCGTTTAACTTCCAATCCGCCGGACCATAGCCCCTTTTATAGCTACTAACCGCCTCTCCATCTAAAGGCAAACCCACCACTAGGGTTGTTGGTTGCTGCTGAGGCCAGAAACGGACTATTTTAATTGAAGACGGTTAATTACTCCATGTTTTCGTTCTTCCACTTCGCCTTGGTTTCCTGACTTGGGTGGTGCTGGGAGAATCTTGGAGTGGTTAAATCAAACGGCCAGTGGGTAATTACGCTTGATGAGCTGAAATCGATGTTCGCATTTGGTGGATTATGGTATTTGTATTAATGGTAAGGAATGTTGGAGTTAGGTTTCGCGTGTCACAAGAAATATCATGACAGTCTCTTTTTTCGGCGTCCCTTACTATATTGACAACGATGAGTTATCATATAAACTGTTTCGTTTGGGTAACGCAGGTAATCACCCTGGGTTAAAAGTGGTTTACCTGACTTTCCCAAATTGAAACGTATATGTCACGCAGATTCAGCTTCCTGACAATGTCAAATCGCTCCCCTATGCAACTCGCATAGGTGATGTTAATATCCAGATCAAGCTAATGGGCAGGTCAAAAGTTGTAATTTCTGTCCTCGACGACGGGCAGTTAATAGATCTTGTCCTGCCCGTCGTTTTTTGCTGTTCACTGTGTAAGCTCAGAGGCCATATTAATGATGACTGCCCTGACCGATTTATGTTCATTGGTGGGAGCTGAGCTTCTGCGGCTGGGTCATCCTTCTTTCTGAGGATGACTGGTCCGGGGCGGGCCATCCGATTATAGCATGGTCGGTGGCTCTGACGTACTGATTGCTGCCGATCGAGTCCTCTCGGGACCGCTGGCATTGATGAAGGGAGTGCCCTGGTGTTGTCGAGGGGGATTCGTCTGCACCCTCACTAACTCCCCATGTATTTGATGTATCTCATAATCCTGAGCACCGCCAGTTGTTATTCAGAGACCCTTTGGACTGCAGGTTTTCCCACGTCCAAAATTCGTGCAGTCATCCAAGCACATACCAATAGGCCACGCATCTACACAGATGAATGATACCGATGGCTGGTGGTCGCCGTCGCGCCGTACAAAGAGAGTCGCTGCTAATGCAACCAACTCTGATAGTGAGTTAATTTCTGTTAATAATAAGTTTCATTCAAGTTTAGAGGATGATGAGGATTGATTTAATAATTTTTTGTAATGTGTTAACAATGGCTTTTAGAGCTCTTTCCTTTTTTAATCGTTATGGCTTTGTCTCTTATTTCTTAAAATTGTGTAACGGTTGAAAGTCAAGCCAAAGTTAAAAAAATCTTTTCGTTTTTTACTTTGAGGAAATTGGCTATTATTTGCCTTCAAGAAACTTTTTGGGATAATGATTTTGTTTACATTTTTGTTAGGTTTCAATTGGGATGGGACATTTTGTTTTTTTTTCGAATTCTGGTCAATCTCATTCTAAGGGGGTTGCAATTTTAGGTTCGCAAAAATGCGGGTGTTAAGTTGTTATCGTCTAAAGTTGTGTATGAGGGAAATCTCTAGACGAATTTTGAAAATTGTGATCAGTCTCTTTCAGTGCTAATTCCTATGCTTCCACAATCCCACTCTCGAGGGTTTTTTTAATGAGTGGACATCATTAATTTTTTCCTCATAATTCTTTTGGGGGTCTGATTTTTGTATTTGGGGATTTCAATGTGGCCTCTGAATCGATTGATAAATCATCTCCTTTACGTTTGATTCCCTCGCGTTCGTGTATTTTGAGCATTTGTGCGAGACAATTGTCCCTCCACGATGCAGTGCGAGGAACAATACCATCTCGCCGCGAATACTCCTGGCGAGGGATTAGATGTGGTCAATTGATTCAGAGTCGCATTGATAAAATTTTCGTTTGCATTTCTTTCTTCTTTCTTTCTTTTCTCCGATTTGTATCCTGCGCTATAGTTCCCCTTCACCTGGAGTACCATGACTTGGTTTTCAGTTAACTGGATCTTGGGCGGTGACTCTAGGTGAGGATTGGCTTTGTAAACAAGCGTCCTTTTAAATGAATGATTTTGTTCTGATATTCGTATTTTGTAGTCCATTACTGAAGTTAAAGGTCCGCAGTTTAATTCCGATATTCTCGTTTGGTATGATAGTTTAAGGGAAGTCTAAGTTTAAGAATTTGCGCTTAGACAGGCTAAGCGCATTTCTAAACATAAAAATAAGTCCCCGCAATATTTGGTTCTCAAATCATGAGTAGGAGAGAAGGAGAAAGCTCTTCCCAAATCCCTTTGACCATGATAATCGCCGCACCCGTAAAACAGGTCGTAACACTATTGTATTGAACATACACCACGAGATCGTATTGATGCCGATAGCATGTGCATCAACATGCATCGATGTACATAGTTAAGCAAGATAATGTAAGAATTGTGCATTTTCTTTATAAAAGCATGAAACTAATGTCTATAATGTGTACAAAGGTAAAACAAGATCATTTCGGATCACTTGTGGTCATATTAGAAAGCGAGATAGCATGTTCCCTAAGAGGAGTACTGATTTCTAGTTTTAACTCGTCTTGTTCGGTTTTTAAAACTTGATGTTTTTTTACGCCGTATTTCTTAAGTATATGTGGAGACAAAATTGCTCAATTTGAATTGGGGAAGAAATGCCGTGAATCTAAACATTGGCACCAAACTTCACAGTGTCCGAAGTTGCCGTTTTTCAATTTTTGTCCCGAAGTTGGGCCACATTTTGGTGAAATAAATGAGACCCTTGGCGATATCCGATTTTCACTTCATAGAAAATACAACGTTTTAAGCACATGATCCGTGTACAAAGTTATGTAGTTAAAAGGACGTCCCGTCTCCTATTTTACCACAGCATTGTAATGTGACATCGTGCAATGTTGATGCACACATTCAGCTTAACATTGATCTCGTATACGTTTGTTATTTGCATGTAAGGCCTAATCACAACAGTTCATAGTAGTCATGTTTTTAGGAAATTACAATGAAGATTCATTGTTTATCAATGTAGCGTTATAAATCCGATTGTCCATTTTGTGGGCTTTTTTGTGATTAAACTGTGATATGACTTGTATCATTGGGTTCAAACAATTTCACCGAAATGTATCCCCAGTGAGCTATGTCCCTCTGTCTCTTCAATGAAATGTTCCTGGTTATGTTAATGTATTAAGCCTTAAAGAGATACGAGACATTTCCAGCAATATTTGCCCCTCCCATTTTTTTAAACAATTTTACCAATATATTACATCAATAATCAACCTGGAGGGCATAAGCCGAAAAGCCATCTTCATGTAATAATATGCATTTTGTATTATTCCTGTTGGTGCATGGGAACAGATATCCGAGTGTGCTTGTTTATGGGCCGATCAGAACAGCAGGTTCAAAACTTAGGTTTTTATTTTCTTTTTCTTTGTTTCAATAATCCTACGAAATGTCCTTGGTTTTGATATCTACACAAGCGCAAATATTTGTACACATTTGTATCCTCATAAATCTCGTGTCCCTTTAAATTAAGAAGACCGTCTTTTGATGTAGTCAGTATGTCACAAATAGATCCATGAGAATGTTAATGTGTTAGAGTTATGCAACCTTCTTCTGCAATTTTTTAAATGTCTTTTGACCTAATTTGACCTTAATTGTGCCCTCTAGTGACATTGAACTGACCTGTGCAGTGGTTTTCCATAGCCAACATTGTTTTCAAATTTAAATTTCTACCTCTCTGCCAAATTTGATGCTTGTATAACAAAATGCACAATTTTTAACCATTATCCTGCTAACTAACTTTGGTAAATCTGACCAACTTCGGTACCAAATTGAGAAAAACGGTGCAACTCCGGGCAACTTCAGGTTTGGTGTCATTGTTAAGATTCGGCATTTTTCTTCCCAGTCAAGTTATATTTCGTCTCCAAATATCATACTTTAAGAAAATAACGCGTTTCCAAAACATCCTAGTTTTTCAAAAACTAAATCAACTGTAACTCATCTAGTAACATGCTATCCTCCGATTTTTTTGGACTGAAATAACTCAGATTTTCGTCTGTAATTGACTAATCCTTTGTTTTCGTCCTCCCATGTAAACAAACCACTGCGCATCTGGGATATACCTTTCTCCGCACATGGTCAGAGTCTTGTTTCAACGAGCGTGCCCATCTCTGTCGGCGAAGATCATGGAACATGAAAGAGCTCACTCCATGCCGAAAGTGCCTTTGTTGGTCTATGCTTTTACAATGATTTTGCCAAGGGGGGGGGGGGGGGGGTTATTGTTGGGGGGGGGGGGGTGATGATATTGGGATAAGCGGACGTTTTTTGCGCATTGCAATTAGGAGAGCTTTCTCCTCCTCCTTCGCTCCTACCTCCCATGGTCAAAAATATGAGTATAAAAAGCGTCCTAAATTTTCCCAATTTATTATTTGACTTTAGTTTAAGAAGTTGAATAGAAAGAATCTTTTGATGAGGAAGAATCGAGGGGGCTTAGTTCGTTTCTAAACTTAAAAGATATTGAGTTGGGGGAAAAGTCATCGAATATTTTTTATTTATAGACGTATAGACAGAGAGCACATCTTATTCATAATTTAAATTTCCTCGCGGATGGTTCCTCTCTTTCAAAAGTGAATGTTAAAAGGTTATAATTTTTTATTCAAACTTTTTAATCCGTGACCTGGTAATATTTCGGGTCAGGACTCATTTATGATAATTTAAATACGCACCTCAATTCGGTGAAATTAATTTCTGCCAAAATCATTTGAGTTTAAATGAGTTCCGTGAGGCTTTTGTCCAGATGGACCCAATAAAATTCCGGCGGCTTTTGGAACGGTTCAATGCTCAATTTATAGTTTTCTTTTTTTGGATGACTTAGGTCCCTTCTCTTGAGGTCGCTGTCGACCATGTTATGATGATTTTAATCTCCCAGCATCCATGTCTCAGGTATTATCACCTTGTTCCAAAAAGGGTGAAAAATCTACTCTCAAGAATTGGAGGCCTATTTCTTTACTTACTATTGATTATAAAATTTTTTTTCAAATCCTTAGCTGCTCGTCTGACCAAGGTGATGCATCTATCGTCTCAACTGATCAGACTTGTTGTGTACCGGGTCGTGACATTGCTGACAATGCCTTGGCTATGCACGATCTGGTGGACTACATTTCTGATCGTGGTCTGAGGGATACTTGGTCCAGATGATCAGCAAAAGGCCTTTGAACCCGTGTAAAATTAATCACATTATTTATTTCCAGGTTTTCTGATTAAGTTGGCTTTCCGGAAATATTTTGTTAGGGTGGATTCGTCTGTTTTACCTCAAAAGCCGCAAGCTGTGTGAAATTAATGTTTTTTTTATTATCCGATTTTTTTTTTCCTATCCTGAGGGGGGTCCGTCAAGGATGCCCCCCTCAGCGCTTTACTTTATTTCTCACAGCCGAGCCCCTTAAAATATCCATTGTTTGAGCATCCCTCCATTAAGGGATTTCATATTTCTGGGGCTCGGGCTTTATTTTTGTCAGCATGCCAGACGATCCACCTCTTTTGTTAAAGATTTAAGAGTCTGTTAAAACCATGTTTTTGAGTGTTTTGATATCTATAATCAAGCCTCAGGGTCAAAGGTCAAATCTTGATAAGTCAGAGTCCTGCTTAGGTACTGGTGTCCACAAAGCCGCCATAAATTTACCCGTCAAGTTAGCTCTGGCAGTACGGTGTGTTAGGTTTACTATTGGTAATGATCCAGTGGCCTGTGAGCGGGACAACTGGCTTCTCAAGATTGTATACTGTATTTTCTATTTTAAATAGCTGGAAAGTTAGATCATTATCGGTAAAAGGCAAGTTTTAGTTTTGCATTCAATTATAATTATTCTCTCGCATTGTTTATGTTTGCCAATTTGGTGTTTTGTCCCTGAATGGGTTATTACTAACATTAAAGAAAGCCTTGGTTGATTTTATTTGGAGCGGCAAGGAAGCAGAGAATTAAAGAGAGTGTTTTTAATTTTTTCCCCCCCCCCCTCCATTGATTTGGGGGCTTGGGGTTGCTTGATATTGACAGAATGAGGTTCTGCATTACGGAACGGTGTACTTATTTACACCCCCTTAATCCTGTTACTATGCTCTGATTTCCCTTTATTTGGAATAAATATAATAAATATTTGTTTTTGGTCCGGATGTTTTTTCGCGTTGATTTAGTTCAGAATTTAAATTCGAATGTGCTGCCTTTTTATGGGGAAATGTTGCGGGCGTGGAGAAGGTTGACTGCCGCTGCAAATGTTAATTGACTCCCAGCTGTGTCAGCCGCTCTTCTCCAACCCTTTTTATTGATGATAGGGAGGGTAATTCTTTTGTTATCGTGAGTTTTTATGACCATTTTATTCTTCGAATACGGGATATTATTTAATGAATTGTTCCCGGTTTTTTTCCGGTTTTGAGTTAATTCAAACTCTTTTTTTTTTTAATTCTCAACAATTTTGTTTTATTGAATATGTTTTGAGAATCTTGGTCAAGTCCATTTCCCACTAAATGGCTTAAGATTACTTTGTTCACGGGCGCTGCTGAGCTGATACCGATCAGCCAGTATCCCCATTTTAAAAGTTAGGTGAGCCCGTGAACATTTGGACCACCAATACTAGGTATTTTAATAGACCTTTTTTCCGAAGTCGGGATGCCCTTAGTATCACTCCAGCGGATCTCAGTTTCTGGAGAGATCAATTTGGGGGTGGACTTGATAAGATTCCATTTATTCTTGTTTTGGGGCCTTGAAAAAAATTTCAGGCTCAAATCTATTTTTATTTAATGGCATAATGTTTTATTACGAATAATTAGGTTGCAGGAATCTAAATTGAGAATGATCCTAATGTATTTTTTGTATGGCGAGGAGAAAAAACATCTTCCACCTTTTTATGCTTGCGTTTTGTCAGGACCTTCTGGTATTGGTTGGTGACCTTTGCCAGACTATCACTGGCAGAGGTAATTCCTTTTGACGGTTATTTTGTCGGCTCTTTTTGGTCTTCCCTAAGTCAAAAAGTCCGGCGGTGAAATTAATTAATTTTGTTTTGTGTAATTTTCCGTTTTTTCGATTTGGAGTGCCAGGAGGTGGGCCAAACAGATTCAAATGTGTCTTACGGAGACGGAGAATTTTCCGGTCCTTCATTGAGCATCGGCTCCGGCTTGAATTCAAAAATATTTTTGGGCTTAGGCCATTGATTACTTTTTGATATTTTGGTGTGGGAGAAGCGCTTGTCTGTCCCTCACCTTTTGGTTTGATTATTGGTTTTGAGTAAGTTGTTTTGTACCCCGGCTTCTCGAGGAAGGACCTAGATTCTCCGTATTTTTATGTTTCTTCTGGCCAGCTGTTTTTTTCAATACTGTTGATTGGGAATCAACCGGGATGTGGATTGGGGGTGGGGGTGCTCTGTGTCTTTCTGTGTGCACACTAAACTTCGCTCCTCATTTAGGGTGCTTCCCGTCACTGTTCAATTTTGGGGGGCTGTGTATATATGTATCATCTTTAAAACTTATTTTTAAACTTATTTCATGTATTTTAAAGGTGTGAGTATATATTCCTCTGCTTATTTAGAAAAATTGTTTATTGTGTGCAAAATCATTTTGTATACTAGCCGGGAATCACCTGGTATGGCATTGGGGGTGTGTACTGTTGTTATTTTTTCAGTGCACTCTGTCCCCCGTGCCATGCTGGTTGCTTCCCGGTTGCTCTTTAATAGTCTGAGTATTATCCCTCGCTTATTTATAAAAATAGTGTTTTGTTTATTGTTTGCAAAATCATTGTAATACTAGCCGGAATCCTGGGCATGGCATTGGGGGTGCTGTTGTTATTGGTTCGGTGCACATTCCCTCCTGTGTCATGCTTTGGTGCTTCCCGTTTGTTTCTTTTAATATGTTCTGTTCTGTGTCTTATCCTCTGCTTTATTTATAAAAAAATGTTTTGTTTATTGTTTGTGGCAAAATCAATTTTGTATAACTATCCGGGACATCACCTGGCATTGCATTGGGGGTGTGTGCGTTGTTATTGGTTCAGTGCACTTGTCCCCCTGGTGCCGTGCTTGGGTGCTTCCCGATTGTTTCCTTTAATTAATTTTGTTTTGATATTTATTCTCTGCTTTTTTAATAAAAAATTGAATGTTAAAGTTGTGTTAGACGTTTTGTCATGTTTAATATAATAGCCTTTAAATATGTTCTCTGCAATTATCTAATCTTCTGCTT